>PVJH01008991.1:0-81743 GCA_004026705.1 Nesogale talazaci
CCCCGGGCCGTAGTCCTGCACGCAACCACTTCCACCACCGGGGCTCAGCCAGAACAATTAGTTCTTATGACATGACCATACTCAATACCTGTCTTCATGAAGAGATCACTAAAGATCTGGATGCTATAACCAAGGTGATGAAGATATAAGAAAGTGCTCAACTATCAGAAACCGCACACACACACACACACACACACACATCTAAGGTCTTAAAGACTTGTCTTAAACAAGCCTCCTCATCTAAGTGAAGAGATTACTAACTCTACATTGAAGAAGCATACCAGTCTGTGTGAACCAAAGGTTGTAAACAATGCAGTCCAAGACTGGAGGAGGGAACGGTACTAGAGTATAAATTCTTAGCACCCAATTTGCAGAAGTCTATGGTTGGTAGTAAACACTGAAGTCCCTTTACAGGGTCCCCTTTTGAAATAGGTATTTTGTGAAGCCCCTCTAACTATTGACCAAAAATATGGGTAGCCTTACTTTAAGATAGGGTATATTGATACATGGACTAATACAGACAGAGGATAAAACTTAACACTTTATTTGTTCTCCACTTTGCCAACTTTAAATTTATTCTAGGTTTTATTACTTTCTGTTATCTTTTCAGCTAAGGTTTCTCTGCACTTTATTTTTTCATTTTGTTTTCTTTTAGCTTTTACATGTTTTTCTTTATACAAAATCTAGGATTGGTAAATCTAGAGACAGAAACTGCATTAATAGTTTCATGGGGCCATGGCAGGAATGGTTCATGGGAAATATGGAGCTAATAATGAGTACCAAAAAAAGAGAGAAAATGAAAAAATAAAAATAAAAAAATAAAAAGAGAGAAATTGTTCCAAAATGGATTGTAGCTATCATTGCACAACTCCTAAATATGTTTTATTTTGGGGTATCCCTGCCCTCTGGTGGTCGTGGGAGCTACCCAGCCTTGCTCCCAGAGAGCCGCTGCTGGATTTGAACTGACAAGCCCATGAGCTGCAGTCCCTCACTGAACCACTATGCCACCAGGTCTCAGCCCTAAATATGTTTAAAGTATTAAATTATATGATATGTGAACTATATGTCAATACCACTGTTACTTAAAAGAAACCTAATGCTCCTTGGGAGTGAAGCTATCTAAACTTTGTCTCCCATGCTAGTGCCATGTTTCTTGAGGACACACACTTATTAATGTGGAAGGTCAGCAAAAAAGAGGAATATTCTCAGTGAGACAGATTGACTCAGGGGCTCCTCAGTGGGCTCAAAGATAGGAATAATATGAGAATGATGAAAGACCAAGCAGTGTTTCACCCTGCTTACATAGATAGGGGCACCAGGGATAGGTACCAACTCTGCTGCACCTAACTTCCAACTTCCATAAAATATTACCACAGCTTCTTAGTGGCTTCAAACAATGTGCCTGTACTGTCGTACAACTGGAGAGGTCCAGAGTTTAGAATCTATTTGTCTGGACTGAAATCGAGATGTCTGTCAAAGCTACAATCCTATGGGAAGTTCTTGGGGGAAATCTGTTTCCTTGCAGTTTCCAGTCTAGAGTTTGCCTGTGTTCCTTAGTTCATGAGGCTTCCTGATTCTTGTATCTTCTCTGGGCTCTGCTTCTGGCCTTTCATCTTCTCTCTCCCGCTCCAACATTCCTGCCTCCATATAAGTCTTCTATGGTTACTGTAGGTTCAAATCCACCAGTTGCTCCTCTGTAGAAAGGTGAGGCTGTCTGCTCTTATTCCACAAAGCAACCTTATGCTATAATGACAATTATCTGTGTAACTGCAAGGCCGATGGAATGACCATGACTTTTGTAGCTATAACACAGACAGGAACCTTTACTCTCACAGAGATGAGTGGGTTCCCCAATGTAAACAACAGATAAAGGGTAGAAACAGGATCTGGATGCCTAGACCATTGAACACACTGCTCGGCAAGGAGACGCAGCGTCCCTTGTGAAATGCTTCGGTCTAATAAGAAGATCTGCCCACCCCACCTTGCCACACATCACATTGCAGCAGTTGTAGAAATGGATGATGTGTTGACTGAAAGAACCTCTGGGATATGTGACTTGCTTCCCAGCAGTGCGGGCTAGTGCCACCCGCTCCCAGACCAGGCGCAGCACAGGGGAGCCAGGACATGGCACAACTTCGGTAAATCATTCGTGTCTAATGCAGAGGCTCCTCGACCCCTCCACTCCTCCACCTTCCTGAATCTTTCAGGAATGGGAGCTGGCTCCTCCAGGCTGCCTCCTCTTGATCTGGTTCTATGTGACCTTAATGTTAGCAGCTATTTTGTGCTCACATCAATACTTGGGGAGAAAGGTCTGGCAGCAGAAGGGCTCCTTGTCATCCTTTGACCAGAGCTACACCCTTTGTCTTTCTTCTGATAGCTTTTCTCTTTCCCATCCTAACTCAGTCTAATGATAATGTACTGAGAGCCAGGGAGCATTGAACAGCGGCATTCTTCCTCAGTGACCATTCAAGAAATAATCTGTGACGGCGTCGGATGGTATTAGCACTCATTGCTCTATTGGTCAAAGTTTAGCTAGCTCTTCCACCATCTGGTTTAAGGATCCCATCAGTCCTAAAGCAGAGGAAGTGTTGAAAAGCATCTTTTACTGTATCTACCTATATCAAGAGTCTGGGTAGCCTCTGCTATTTTGTTTCCCCCCTCTGAGCAGAGTTTAGCCACTACAGCACATGTTTCCAGGGCATAAGCCTTTAGAGTGTTGTTGCTTAAGATACACAGCTAGTCTGCACCAAACCCTCACCTCCACCGCTTTGCAGCTGTAGGACTTTGACCGTAGCTAAGGAGTGAGACTTACTTTTCTCGTGAGCAAGGAGAGATGGTGTTAGACAGTATTAATCATGGAGCCCTTGTGAAAATGAAATGAGAGAATCCGAGGGGCCTTCCAAGAGCCCATGGAAGATGGAATGAAAAGCTATGAGAACCTCCCCTGGTGTTTTTGAGGCCTCCGTCGACAAGCTGCATCAGTTCGCAATAGAATCTCACCGTGATCTGATTGGCGTCCCTGAGTGCCGCAAACACTTTAGCTCACTTGGCTATTGTGGAGGTTTGAGTCCACCCAGAAGCTCCTGGGAAGGAAGTCCTGTTGAAGTGCTCCAGAGAACTCAGTCAGAGAACACTGGGAAGTGTATTTCCACTCAGAAACACACGGGGGCACCAAGAATCAGAATCAGCTTCGGGGGACAAAACTGAAGGTGGTTACGAGTAGCTTCTGCTTGGTTTCTCAAGAGTAGCAAATTCTCTCTCTCTCTCTCTCTCTCTCTCTCTCTCTCTCTCTCACACACACACACACACACACACACACACACCCCAAAGTTTTATATCAACAAGTAATCTTATATCAAGAGAAGGCATCCCAGATTGTCCAATGCAAATCCACAAATTTGATGTACGCCAGGGCCCTCTTTAGACTCATGTAGCTGCAGGGGAGTGATGCGGAAAAATGAAGCAGAAGCAGAAGCAGGAAGTTCACAGACCGGTGGGTGCAGAGTCACTGGATCCAAAGACAGTGGAAACGCGGGCAGGGGCACGTAACTCTCAGTGTCAGTGGTGTATGGAGGGCCACCTCTTCAGCACGTAGAGTTCCAACAGGCAGGACAGCAGATGGGCAGAGAGAGTGAGCAGCTCCCTGAGTCCCTCCCCCTCCCAAGGAGGTATCATCAAGCTATCACTTGATTTGGTTCCATTTGGTTCCATTTCTAGTCAGGAGTGTCTAGTTGACATAAAATTATCCAGCTCTCACGAACAGATAAATCACCAAGCAGAGTACTGTTGCAGAAACATTGTCCTGATGGGTTCCGGTGGGCCTGTCGAGTTTTGGTGCCTACCTTATCTGAAGGGACAGGTCCACAGTTCTTTTTGCTTCCTGCCTCACTCTGGCATTCTTGGTATAAGAATTTGGCTTCCTGATGGAAACTGCTGCCTTCCTTTTCTCCACCTTCTGTACTCCCACCACCTAGACGCAGTGTCTAAGAATGTGCACGGTGTCCAAGGGATCTCTCGTTGCAGAAGGGACCAGATCCTTCTTGTTCTCAGATACAGTCAATACCACAGGCAGTTCTGCAGCCTCTGCTCTCCACCTTCATTCCTGCCCTGGAGTTCTGACAGTGAAGTCGCTGAAGAACTCCTGCCTCTGGGCTTTGTGCCTCTGAAACACCTCCCTTTCTTCCTCCGCTGGATATCTTTAGGCATGGAAAGAAGCAGTTAAAGATTTAATGAGTCAATACCAGCAGTTCTCAGTCTGTGGGCCATGTATCCTTTGCAAGTCATATAACGCTTTCAAGGGGTCACCTAAGACCATCAGAAGACATATTTCCAATGGTCTTAGCAACCAAGACACTGCTCCACTATCTGTCTCTGAGAAGGTCCGCCCACATGCAGATATGTCCACATAGGAGTATATGATGTGACGACTGTTACCCATGCCACACCATGCTTCGAGGCAAAATTTCATTTAGAAATAAATACTTCACAATATATAGTTACATATTGTTTTGTGATTAACCAGTATGCTTTAATTAGGTTCAACTGTAACACTGAAAATACATCCTGCATATCAGATATTTATATAAGGATTCATAAGAGTAGTAAAATTACAGTTATGAAGTAGCAATGAAAATAATTTTATGGTTGAGGGGTCACCACAACATGAGAACTGTGTGAAAGGGTCACGGCATTAGGAAGATTGGGAACTACTGGTCTATACGTTCTGGCAAGTGAACTGAGCTTCCACAGCCACCATTCTCTGAATATTCACCCTCCTCTCCTTTGCCCCAGGTAGACTGTCCAGTGAATATTCTATAATCTTCCCTACCCTGTTCCCTGGAAATGAATATATTCTGATATCAGCATACCCATAGGTTTGTTGTGTGTTTGGGTTTGGGTTTTCCTCTTGATACAGATTGAAAAATAAACAGTCTACTTACTAGATATCAAATACAAGCTCAAATGTTATTAATTATAAGACCAACTCATTAGCCTGGATGCCCTCTTATTCATGGTCTGTTAATTATCGTATATACTCGAGTATATGTGGTACCTCTGCTTGAAGGATGTGCGCCCTTAAGGATGTGTCAAGGGAAAGGCCTACCTATAGGTCAGATGGAGAATTCAGTCTATGGGGCTGTCATCACATCTCCTAAAGACATCTATGGCTTGGTGACCATGTTGGTATCATCATCAGCTTCACTATTGTTATTTGGGGGTTAATCTACTAATTTTTGCCTATTTGAAGCTATCAGCCTATTATCCTGAGGATTCTTCCCAGAGACCATGGGCCAAGAAAGGCTCCTACCTTCTTTTTCCAGGTAAGAACCAGTTCCTAGGTTACCGTGATTAAAGGGTGGAGGGGAGGTGAAGTTTTAAATTCTTTGCTGTGCCTGCCTAGAAGAGGTGGGACTCCGTTTCTTTTTCCTCATGTATGAGCTGGACGTAGGGACTCACTGCGAGTATTCAACATAAAGCAAAGGGGTCAGAGCGTGGCTTTAGAGGCGAGGTCATCAAAAGGCAGTGGAGTAAACTGCTGCCTGTCCGATCTTGTTTTTTGTTTTGCTCTCTCTTGACTCCCTTGCTCTGAGGGAAGCGAGCTGCCCTAGTGTGGTCTGGTCTATGGAGGGCTTACATGGGAAGGAGTTGAAGGAGGTCTCTAGGGAGCAGTGGGTGAATAATTGGAGTCCTCAGTCCAGTGGAGAATGAGGACAGAAGCCTCCCACCAAAGACCACATGAGGGAACCGTGCAACACTGGCTAATCCCTGCAATATTTGTGGTCCCAATTGACAGCTTCTACCACCACCACTGAGCTGACAATCCCTGAGCTAGAAGCACCCAGCTAAACTGTCCCTATAGATTGCCGATGCTCAGAAACGGTGTGATAATAGCTGTTGGCTTTAAAAGCTGTAAAACAATTGAGAAATCCATTACGCAGCCATAAATAACATACGACTTACAACTAACAATTGCCAGGCATCCCTAGATAGTTTTGAATTTTGATACTTCTGCAAAGAAGGTAAGCATTCCATTTCTATCAAGTAATTTCAATTTCCCAAGAAACAGTTGTAAACTGTTCCAGAAACACTTAGCTATATGACAGTAGCTACACAAAGATACTAGCAGTTACCAGCATATGCAAAACACCTGACAATGGTAAGGTAAACTGTTGTCTGTCAATTTAAACCATTCTAAACAATCTCTTGCCATGCATGTAAAGATTGGCAGTGCCATTGTTGTAAAGAAGCAAATCACCTCACTGTCATTGAGGCATCTCCAACTCACAGTGACCCTACCTAGGGCTTCTGAGAGTCCACGTCTCTATGGAGCATTTTCTCACAGAGTGGCTGGGGGTTTGAATTTCTGACCTCTTGGTTAGCAATCCAACGCTTCCCTGACAGAACCACCAGGGCTCCTTAAAGAAACAACACAATATAAAATTGTATGTCTAGTGTAATTAGAACCACATAGAGTATATATCAATCTAAGGAGATCATCAATCATAATCTAACAACTTTGATTCCTTTGATGGTATAGCGCATAAGCATACATGCAACCATGGCGTCTTCCTAACTCTATTTTGATATTTTTGCAAATATTAAATGTGAACACCAATCTGGTCAATTCTCTTAATAGTTATGAATGTCCAAAGAGGAAAAAATGTGTAGGCAAAAAAAAATTTTTTTTAAGACTCTCATTAAAATCTGTAAGGTCAGGAAATCTTGGCTGAACTACTTGATGATAAAACTTCCCACTTTGCAGTAAACTTGAAAGCACTTCAGGTTTACCTGCCCTGTTCCAAAGTGTATTCACTGACCTTTAATGGTTATTCAAGGGAAGGTTTATGACTTTAGCAGCACAGAACAGCATGGAACGGTTAGATCCACACTCTCCTTTGCCATGTCATCATCTCAGCTCCACTGAGTCTCCAGGGGTGAAGTGGGGTCTTCAGGGCCAGAAAGTCTCTAGCAATTATAGTATTTCATTGTCAGTATGACCAGTAATGCTCTGGGTCTCAAACAACCCTACCCTGGGCAACCCTATAAAGAGAGACATGCCTGAGCATTCTCTTTCGCTCTGTAAGAGACTGGCAAGTCTAAGTCTAATGAGGATGATCACCAACAATCTAATCTTAGCCAGGTTAAACATTCATGTGAAGCTGAGTTGACACCTGGAGTCATGACAAAATGAAACTCACAGGGTTTCATTAAGCTCCCCCTTCTCTTCTGTTGCCAGGTGAAGCCAACCTGTCTTCCCTGCAGGAGGGAGAGCTTGTTGTCTAATGCAGGACATTGCTCTCACAAGACTTCCTTCTCTTTTCTGCATATTAACTCTTCCCTCCTTATTGAACCCTTTTGAGCATTGGGTAAAGATGCTATTATGACACCTCCTTAAAAACAAAAAGGGAACATCTCTCTGACCTCATTTTATTCCTGAGCTGTTTTTAGTGTTATTGGTTGTTTCGGTGTTGGTGGGACTGACGGGAAAGCCTTGGCACAGAGCAGGACTGTCCCACGTGGGGTTGAAGGCTGTGTTAGCCCCACCAATAGCAGACTGCTGGGCTTGTCTTTCCAGGAGCTGTGTGCCAGGTTCCAACTAACCTTGGCTAATAGTGGGGGCTTAGTCATGTGTGCTACCTGGAAACTCCTACTTTGAATTACCATCAATTTTCTCCCTTTTTCCTGATGGCAAAATCTTTCCTCCCTCTATACTGAACTGTCTGCATATTCTCTACTTGATCTCTAGAGGCTCCCCACTCCACAGCCAACCTCCTACACAGAGCACTCGACTTGACGTGCTCTGTGGGAGGGAAGGTCCACCACTCTTCCGGGCTCTGATTCCTGGTGCTACTGCTGCTCCTCTGATGTTACAGCTGTCACCTGTACCCAGCAGGTTTATGGCACAAGGATCACAGATGCCAAGGACAGCTTCTCTCCTGGCTCTTGCTGGTTATGAGACCACACCTCTTGTTTCTCACCTGCTCACTGTATACACTGCAAGATAGCACTGCAGGAAATCCTATCCACATGACAAACAAGCAAATTCTACCATTGCCTTCTCCCACCATCATGCCAAGCAGGAAAACTCGTTTGGTGAAATTTGGAGACATTGGCTAGCAGAACCACTTTAAGTAATTCACTGCCCTCGTACTATCATCTGACCTATAGAGACCTTCCAGGACAGGGGAGCATGGCCCCTGTGGGCTTCTGAGACTTAATCTCTGCAGGAGTAGAAAGTGCTGTCTCTCCCCCCCAGGAGCCGAGGAGCCTCGTATGGTGGATTCATACTGCTGATCTTTCCGGTAGCAAGTCGCCAGTGTGTAATCACTATGCCAACAGGGCTCGTTGGAGTCAGAGTTGACTCAGTGGTGGTGAGTTTGGGGTCTGTCCTAATTGCCTCTCCTATTCTCTCCTCGGTCCACCCCAATCTGGTTTCGCCATCACTGAGTGAGTAAAACCGGTTATCTGAAGATCACCAGTGACTCCACCTTGCTAAATACAAGTCATTTCTGAAAAGTGACAATTCACAGCATTACATCATTCCCCCCTTCTTCCAAAGTGGTTGGTTAGTTGAATTTCAGGTTCTCATTCCTGTGTCTTGATTCCGTGTGGTGGTCTGTTTCAGTCTCTTTTGCTGTTGCCTTCTCATTCCCTGAGGGGTGGAATCTCGAGACTGCCCATATTTTCTAGCAGTGCTTTCATCCTCACTCATTTCACTTACTCTCTTTCATTTTCTCTCCAATATCACCTCCATAGCTCATCTAGTTTGATACTGTTTATATGCTGATGGCACAAAAAAATCCCATACCTCTCCCATGAACTTGACTAATAGATCCAATTGCTTGTTTTTGTACTGCTTTGGATACCTAACAGACGCCCAGTAGATGACAGAAGGAACTTAATTCTATGCTCAAGGTTGGGCCCTTCATAATCTTTCCCACCTCGATTTATGACAGCTCCCTCCTACTGGCAGTCAGGCCAAAGGTCTTGGTGTCATTCTTAGCTCCCTACTCTTTGAGCATTCTTTGTCTGATTTGTTAGCAAGTGCCATTAACAATCATCTTAAGATGTTTCCACATTTTGTGACGAAACAGAGACGGCGGAGAAACAGTGGAGACTGCCTTGGTGACCCGCAGCCTCCATTGGCAGCTATGTGTAGAGCCCTTCCCCCTCTTCCTCCCCGGTTATATATGTGTTAAAAGAACATATATGTAAGTGGAATTTTGCTTGAGGGCAGCAAGGTGACCCCCATCCCTACTCATTGGGGCTCAGCTTTGATTTTCAATCTCCTTTCCCCACCCTTCCAGAACACACACATTCCCATTCCAAGATTTATTTCACCAAAATATTTTAAACATAAAAAAAGATATTTCCACATTCTGAGCATTTTCTACCACTTTCAGTATATTCCCTGTGCCTAGAAAAGTGCTTGGCACAGTAGAAGCTAATAATGATTTGCCAAGAGAATTAAGGAATTAAAGAATGTTTCAAACCTTCTCTCCATAACTACCTTGATAAAATTTAATCCATACTAGCTTTACATGTTCAAGCTGGCCCATGTGTTTCTCCATCCTCCTCTTAAACTATTGACAGATACCATACATTTCAGTTGAAGGAACTCATTTCATGATCCTCCTTTATCAGGTGATGTAATTTTTCTGGGTTTTACACAATGTTCACCTCATAGCCAGGAACATTCTTATTTTTTATTAGTTTCTTAAGATCATCTTATACGTATTCCATTCTAGACTAAATATTTCTTTCCTGTGCTTGTTGACCTCGGAATACATATTCGATCACAGTCCAACCACTCTTCTGTGTTACGCTCACCCACCTGTCTCCTGCATCACATCTCTAAACTCTGTGCCTTATCATCTCGGATTGGTATCAAGAATGCCGCGCCCAGTGCTAAAAAGGCTCAGGGTGCTTGGGGGAGTGAACCTCTTGACCTGCAGTTCTGGGATCACAGCCTGTGATGTGTCATGAGTGCAACTGAATAAATGAATAGATGAATAAAAGTATGACTCCCTTGCCGATCGAGGTTATTCATGGAATAAAAACCAAGTTTGGCATAGAAAGATAGACCTTTTTACTATAAACACAAAGGAGCTATTCTTTGTTAGCAATACGTGACACCCATCTTTAAAGGAAGAATGGCTCCACATATCTGCTTTATGAGTCGCTTATTTTTTCCCTCCAAGTAACTCAAAGAGAAGCTGACACCAACTCTTCCTCTTCTTAATACAGTCATTCTTTTCCCAGAGTAAAAGAAAACATCTGAAATGCCTCTAAGTTCATTGAAAAAGGAACCAAAGCCAAACTCACAGGCCTTGAGTTCATTCTGACTCCAACCTTATTTCCTCATTTCAATTTCTCTGGTTCCTTCCTTCCTTTCTTCCAAATTGAGATCCGCCAGTTGCCTAGCTTGACCCTATAAGGCAGAGTAGAACTGTTGCTGTGGGTTTCTGAGACTGAAGCTCATTGCTGGCGTAGAGTCTTTTCCTCCTCCCATGGGATAGCTGGTGGTTTTGAACTGCTGACCTCTTGCTTAATAGCCCAATGCTTAACAACTATGCCACCTGAGCTCCCTTGAAAAGCAACAATATTTATTAACTCATTATACTTGTATTACATAAACCCAAATTAAAGGAACAGGTGTCCATAACACTAAAGAGGCAGAGTCAAGGTAGATGCTTAAATCAATTTAAACACATCTGAAGTTTATCTTCCTCTTTTATCATGTCATTGAGCTTTAGCTGAAAGTTTACACTGTAAATTTGTTTTTTGTTCAATAACCACATGAACACATTGTTCCCTGACATCGGTTACAATATTTGCAATGTGTCAGGGCCCTCTCTCTTTCAACCTTATTTTCCCATTTCCATTCCTCTGGTCCCTCCCTCCCTCTCTGTCTCCCTCCCTCCTTCCAACTTGAGATTAGCTAGTTGCCAAAATGAGATTTGCTTTTTCCCTTCCTTCCTTCCTTCCGTCCTTCCTCCTTCCTTCCTTCCTTCCAAATTGAGGTTAGCTAGTTGCCTAGCCTAAACTTTGTTGTGCTCTAAGAATACAAAATAGTTTATTATCATAAGATAGCAACTATATGTAAAAAGTATGTGTTGACAAAGACTGGAAGAGTAATATGAGATGCAGTTCACCAACACGACTGACTATACACACCTGTGAGCCAGCATTGATCTGGATCCAAGGACTGGAAAGAAGGAACAGTCCTTGTCCTGAAAGAGCACAAAGTTCCAGGATTTCACAGAAATTGCAGCAATCTCATTTGATAGGTATGCAATTGCCGTGTCCCCAGCTAGAAAAGCTATGTTGTGCCTTGACAGTTAAATTCCTCACTGCAGTGTGTCACTGCCTGAGGAACTGTTGTGGAGAATGGCAGTTACATGATCCATGGCCACTAAGGCTGCTCTTAGAGGTGAGTGGGGGACACGAGGAGAGAGAGAGAGAGAGAGAGAGAGAGAGAGAGAGAAGCAGTAGATGTCTTCACATGGTTACATGATCATTAAAGATCAGGTTGTACATCTAAAGCACAGATATTTCAAGAGCCATGTTCAAAAGGCCAATGTGATTGGGTCAATACCTCTTGGCCCTTAGTTCTGAGGTTGCTCCTCTTCCCCCCCACCCCCTCTCTGTAGGCTCTTCACTGATATCTATTTGTCCGTGCAGTGAATGATTTAATGTGACCCTTCAAGTTTCAGTCGTGGCAAATGGGAGTGGCTATGCAAATGAGGTGCTTGTGCCCATCGAGGGAATTGGATACTTGTTAATAATGTAGGTAAGGTGGGGCATGAGGGGGCAGTGGGAGGACCTTGTAGGTGTGGGATCATTTAAAAAGATATAAGGAATCCTAGCCAGGATATAAATAATTTTTGACATCTGCTTTGTGTGTTTGTTTGTTTTCTCTCTAGGCTTAAAATGAGTTTGCAAGAGATAAGAATCAGCCTAGGGGTGGTTCTCTGTCCTCCTGTGAAATGAGAGATCTGACACCTCTGAGATAGATAGCCTGTGTGTTGTTCTCATACATAGACAACCTTTCTACCCCAGGTCCAGGAGTACAGCGCCTTATCCCACAACCTAAGGAAAGGCCAGGCTATAAGCTACTACACGAAGAGAACTCCAGGTTCCAGTGTTTATCCTGGTAACACAACCTTTAAGGTTTATTCAGAAAGGACCCTGACCTGAGAAACACAAAGGCTTCCTTACCTTTTCAGGCATAGCACCCCCACCTAGGAAAGAGTAGAAAACTATTTTGAGTTACCAAACTCACTGACACCATGTCAATTCTGTCAGAATTGCTAAGGTGGTGAAAGATAAATTGTGTTAGTTTTTTTTTTAATATATGATACTGGTCCCACAGTTTATTAAAAGTACCATATATTATGTTAACATGTACTTAAGCAACTGAGCTGGTCCAAGAAATTTATGTGATGTGATTAGAGTTCTTCTCCCTGCATATACAACCCTGCTTTCCTCTGTGTGAACACTAGGTTCCCGGGGCATTTTAAAACAGCAAAGCCCTATACTCTTTCCCTACCCTAAGAACACAGGCTTGCGTAATCTTTTACATCCAAAAATGCATCAAGAGAAGGACCCCTTCCTGCTCAGAGTCCTGGAATGACCTACCTACCGTGAGCACTGGGTGGCCATATACTGTCCCTAGACCAGGAAGACTGGGCACTTTGATTTACCAGCTTAGATTAACACACTGAACCCCACATTGCAGAGTATATGAAAGAACGCCCCTTGAGTGGAGAGAAGCAACAATCCTTGAAACGAAAAGTTTAACAGACCCCCAAATTAAAAGGACAGATGTCTACAAACTAGAGGAGCAAAGTCAAGGTATATGCTGACCTTAAGGGTCCCCAAGGAGCCCTGCTGGCACAATGGTTTTGTGTCAGGCTGCTAATCCTAAGAGCAGCTGTTGCAAACCACCCATCTGCTCCACAGGAGAAAGACCAGGCTTTTTCTTCCAGTAAAGTTACACCCCCACACCCCCAGAGGTGCAGATCTTGCATGACTTCCAACACCGTGGTGAGGCAGAATCCACTGGGTTGTGGTGAGTTTGGTTGGGAGTTGGAGAGACTCTTAAGGAGCCCTGGCTGGCACAGTAGACTCAACATGGGTGTTAGGAACAATCTAAGGTGGTCTGCTTTGATAAAGCTTTCCCACAGGAAACCCTACGGGGCAGTCCTACCAAACCAGATTCACTGCCACGGAGGCAGGGCTGACTCACAGCGACCCTCTGTGGGTTTCTGAGGCAGTAACCGTGGACGGGAGGAGCAAGCCCATTCCGTCTCCCGGGGAGCGGCTGGTGGTTCAAACACACCAGGAGGATCGCAGCCCGGCGTGAAGCCACAACACCACTGTGCTTACACTGTCTGCCGGTGTCTATACATTAGACGGAGTCAGCACCTGCAGGTTTATGGATTTGTTTTGTGTAGAGGTGGTCAGGAAATCATGGGAAAATGTTGTCAGGACCATAAGAAAGGGACATAAAATTAAAATAGGACTTTTAAATAAAAAACGTGTTAGTGTGCATGAAAATGTGCACTAAAATTCTTAAGTGGAGGCTCATACAACTCTTATCACAACCCATCCATCCATTCATTGTATGTCAAGCACATTTGTACATCTGTTGACCTACCTCCTTCTCAGAACATTTGCTTTCTATTTAAGTCCGTGGCATCGTCTCCTCATTTTTCCCCTCCCTTCTTGTTTCTCCCTCCCTCATGAACCCTTGATAATTTATAAATTATTATCACTTTGTCAAAAAAAACTTCAGAAAGCATGAAAGAATTTAATTCGTGCTATATTTGTTTTTAATAGAAGTAATGTTCATCTTGTTGGTTTAATATAAAGTTCATACTAAATAGCTTAAGTTACAAATACTTAAGATTTTAAGATTTGAACTTTCGTGTTAAATATATATAAGAATTGCTTTTTATTTTACTTAGGGCATTATCATGATCCATGCATTTCTTACATGCAAAATGATGCTTGCTATGGAAATAGAATTAAATTTTAATTTAAAATGTAAAAAATAAAGTAAAAACTGTTAGTTCTCCCCCTCCCCCCCTTCTTAAATGGGAAAGTGCTTTAGGAAGAGATCCATAACACAGAAGTCGATTTTAGAAATCTCTGACATCAAACACGTCACAAGCTGCGTTTCCTCAGGACACCTCCCAGAACTTGCACAGACACACCCGGAGGTTAGGAGGTCTCGGACTACAACTCCCGACATGCACTGCAAGGGGCGGGGCGCGTGGGCGGGGCCAGCAGCAGTCGCCAGCTGGAGCTGGCAGGAAGGCGGGGGCCGGCGGCACCCAGTGAGGTGGAGGAGGAAGAGCTCCCGGATGTGGAGAAGCTGGGGAGAAGGCGTGGGAGGAAGATGGACACGGTGGAGAAGGGGGCCACTACCTCCGTCTCCAACCCTCGAGGGCGGCCGTCCCGGGGCCGGCCGCCGAAGCTGCAGCGCAATGCCCGCGGCGGCCCGGGCCGAGCGGTGGAGAAGCCCCCGCACCTGGCGGCCCTGATTCTGGCCCGGGGCGGCAGCAAGGGCATCCCCCTGAAGAACATTAAGCGCCTGGCGGGAGTCCCGCTCATAGGCTGGGTCCTGCGGGCGGCCCTGGACTCGGGGGTCTTCCAGAGGTGCGCATGTGCGGGAGAGGGCCTCGGGGAGGGTGGCGGGCGTGGAAGGGGCTGGGGGCTTCCCGGGTGGTGGCGCCAGGAAGGGGGGCTGGGCGCTGGCTGAGTGCCTAGGAGGAAAAGCAGCCGCCCCTCCTTCCTTCCTGAGCTGCGCCTTGTCGTGACTTGGGGCAGTTTCTGCTGCTGCCCCGAGAGAATGTGTCCCCGGAGGGAGGCGGCGGGAGGAGAAAGAGGATGCCCCCAAACTCGGCTTCCCTCCCGTCCCACCCCCCGGGGTGGGAGGGGAGAAAAGGCCCCTCCCCAGAGGTGTGGTGACCTAGGTGTCATCTTTTTAACTAGAGGCCCTGTTGATTACCACCTGGTGCTGATTTGATTGCTGAGGGAGCCGACAGGTTGATGAACGGAATGAGGACTCTGAGCCTTTCTAGTTTCAGACTCAGCTTGGAGATCCTTTCTTGACCTTTGTAAAATACACTCTGCTGGCAGGCTGTGAGTCAGCAGAATTTAGGACGCACCCTACGTTTGTGCACAGGTAAGAAGAGGCCGTAGGAAACTAAGGTTTTAAGACGTGCCTAGGAATGGTTTTCTCATCGCTGGAGCAGCTTCTCTGACCTGAGGGACAATTTTATGGTGCATATTTAGAGACATTACCATATGTCAGATTGGCCAGGGCTTGCAAGTAGGTGTCACTCATTAAAGAAGGGAGAACAGATTCCACAAAAATGATCGGTGCAAAAATGAAGATGCACACAGTAGCTTCGACCCAGTTACACTTTGTTATTAAGGAAATTAAAATATTTTCACATTGATGACTGGGTTTTGATTTGCAAAAAGACTATTTTTGAAAATCATACTAATAAGTAAGTCAGTGGTTTTCTATGTAACAGCCTTATTGACAGAGGAAGTTTCAGAACAGTATAAATTTACTAATTTTGTTCATGTTTTCATCCAAAGAAAGCCCCTTACGTGGAGAAAGGCTCATGGAGCTGGCACCCCAAAGATAACTAATGCGTCATAGGAAGCATGCAGAGCTGAGATAGGGCAAGCAGTTCCGTTAAGCTCAATAAACAGTGACTAATCCTAATTTAAGGAACCCTGGTGGTGTAGTAGTTGCAAGTTGGTCTGTGACCCGGAATATCAGCAGTTCGAAACCATCAGGCAGTCTTGGAGAGAAAGAAGGGGCTTTCTACTCTACCAGAGAGTTAGGATTTTGGAAAACTCACAGGGGCAGTTCTACCCTGCGTTGTAGAGTTGGCACGAAGCAGAATTGCCTTGATGGCAGTGAGTTCGTTGAGACCCCTAGTTTAGGTCACCATAGCTAAGATGACACCAGCATCAATGCAGCATTGACTCTTGTTCTCATGCTATTTCCCCCTGTAAAACTTGCTTAGAACATGGTCATGTTGTGTTGCTTTTCACTATAGAAAGGAACAAATTGAGGACAGAGAGTCAGGTGTCCCGGCAGCAGTGATCAAGTAAAATTTGGGGGAAATGAACTGGAAATCAAATTCCCATTCACAGATTAACTGAAAATAAACTTTCACTTATGACTTGAACACAACCAAAAAGGAAAAAAGTTGTTTGAGATATAAGGAGATTCAAGGGCAAAGATGTTTCACTTAGCAAATACTTACAGAGAACTTATGTTCCAAGAAGTCTTCCTGGGTGACGCAAATGGCTTAGCACTCTCATACTGAAAGGTTGCCAGATCGAAACTTCCCAGTGTCATCTTGGGAGAAATGTGTCATTGTCTACTTCCAAAGTAGACACTTAAAACTCCTGAATGGGACACATACTTGGGGTCTTCATGAATCAGAATCACTGCAGTGGCAGACTGTGTGCCTTTACTATGGGCCAGGCATTGTGCTGTTCTAGTTCTTGCACCAGTCATTATAGCAATAGCAACGACAGTACTCTCTGTCCAGTCTCATTGCGCTTGCACAATGGTATGGACAGGAGGTGTACAGAAAGTGAATATACTATACCAAGAGGTGGCAGACATGTTTTTAAGAAGAACGAAACAGGGTAGAGGGAATGGTACCCTTCTTTTCTTGCACTTCCTGGTTCTCCTAGGCATACTATGGTGTCAGTGTGTTCCCATACCTCATGTAATTCTAGCCTAGCATCTCATCTGGTAGAGCTGCCCTCCTCGCAGCTTTAACAAAAGCCTCACTGGGTCCCCTCATCTTTCTTGAACCGAACCATATGGTGACAATACAGTGCTGCTCTGGCACATTCGAGCCACGGGTGCCACTTGTGGAGCCCTTCCTGAAACACCTGGCAGCTTCACCAAGCAAAAGATTGCAATGCTTTACCAAAAGTTGGCAAAAATAGGTGGTGAAGAGGTAAAACCAGACACATACCTTACCACAGACATTGTGGATTTCACTGAAAAAATTATTTTTTACACAAGATCAGCAATGGTTCCCAACCTTCTGAATGCCTTGACCCTTTTATACAGTTCCTCATGTTCCCCAACCATAAAATTATTTTGACTGTTACTTCATCACTGTCATTTTGCTACTGTTATGAATCAGGAGACCCCTGTGAATGGGTCGTTCCACCCTCAAAGGGGTTGCGACCCACAGGTTGAGAAGTGCTGCTTTAGAGTCTAGGTGTTTTCAATCTCACCTTCACCACGTGTTAATTGAGCGACAATGATGGGCGAATCTACCAATCTGCCTCAGTTTCCTCATCTGCACACTGGGCTTACTAAATATGGCAGTTATTTGCTACGGAGCCGATTCTCAGCCATAGTGAGGGCAAAGAACAGTAGAACTGCCTCACAGGGTTCCCAAGGCTGTCATCTTGACAGCAGCTTACTGCCACATCTTTCTCCCATCGAGCAGCTGGTGAATTTGAACCTCTAAGCTTTTGTTTAAGGGCTGGGTGTGTAGCCACTGCTCTTCAGGCCTCCTTCTTCTTAGAACAATACCTGGCATATTATGTCCCTACAATCAGAGGTTTTTTACAATCTTCATCTCTTCCACAGGCCATAATTTCCTTGCTTGTAAAATGAGATATTATGGCACTCTTCAGAAGTCTTCTAGTACTCTCATCCTTTGAATTTGCAGAGTTAGTTAAAATGAATCTTCTCTATTTCAAGAATTGCCAAACTTTTCCTGTAAAGGGCCAGCTAGAAAATATTTTGGGACTTTGAATGCTAGGTAGTCTCTGGCAAACCGTAAATTCTGCCATTGCATGTTGTGAGATTGATGGAAGACCGTGTAGAAATGAATGAACATGATTGAACTGCAGTAGACCTAGATTGACAAAAACAGGCTGAGGAATAGGCTGGATTTGATCCAGGACAATCCACGCTGCTAGGAGGGAAGGCTCTAGACAGTGATGAGTTACTATCCCCAGTCACCTGGACACTCTTCATGCTTTATGTCTTAGACCCCCCCAACGGAAATTTGTTGCTTTGAACATCATTGACTTTTTCTCAAGCTACCTAACAAAATTGAAGCTTTTCTTTCTTTCCCATATCTCTCCTTTATTTATTCAACAAATATTTATCTCAGAAAGGAAGTCAAGAAAATGGTAGCTTCCTGGTTTTTATTTTTCAGGCTTTCTTGTTAGGTATGTGAAGTACATTCTGATTCTTCATGACTCAATTTTGTACAACAGGAAACACTGCCCGGTCCTCTACCTCCCTCCTGATTATGCCTGAGGCCATTGTTGGAGCCCTTGTACCCAATCTTCTCTTTAAGAACCATCATGGGACTTGGAGAAGCTTTTTCTGGCCTGCTCAGAATCAAAACTACCAATACTTTTCAAGGAAGGTTTTTAAAACCCTAAACCAAAACCAAACTCACGGCCATCAGGTTGCTACCAAATCATCACAACCCCGTAAGACAGGGTTGAAGTGCCCCAGTGCATTTCAGGGACTAACTTTTCCGGAGTCAGAAATGACTTCTCTCCTGGGGAGGTACTTTCAATCTGCTGATCTTATCGTTAGCAGCTCAGCACGCATTCACTCTGCCACCAGGACTCCTAAACTTGGAATGCTGCTTGGGAATTTCTGAGATTGGTTTTTGTTTTGTTTTGACTTTGTGGTTAATAAGGAATTCCTGGTAGCATTGACTTTATGAGAGCTTGCCTCTCAACAAGGAATTCAGTGTTAATAGTGTTGCGCCTCAGAATCACATTTTAAAATGTCACCATGCTTGTGAAAAAGACATAATTATAATTTCCTTTCTAGAGCAGGCTTATGATTTATGAAAGACCTATGCTTTAGGTACTACTATCCTTAAAGTGGCAGACTGTGATTTAACTGTTAGAAACACCGTGCTTGCTGTTCCTGTTCATCCTGTTGGGTAGGTATAACAAGACTTCATTCAAGGCTAATGCCACTGCCGTTACTTTGGCATTGACTTTGCTTGATTTTACTAGGCTTGTTGGTTTACTTGTTCATTCCTTCTCTTGGACAGTCCTCCCATGACTCCCCTGTAACAAAAGAAATCATCTATTCAATTTAGTACCTTAAAAACGTGCCGGTCATTTTGTTTTAAGGGATAGCTGTGTACATGCAGGATGCTACTTTCACATCCGTTGACTTGCAGAAAACATACAAATTAGATACCTGAGAATTTGTACCTTAGATGATCAGAAAGCACACTTGTTTTCCTTCTAACAGATTCAGTGTGAGGATTAAATGCCTCTATTTATCACGTACTTGTTACTTACCATTCTGTGGAGCCCCTGAGCCATGCAGACCATTACGCAATGACTGGTTGTGGTCAAACCCACCCAAGGCACCTTGGCAGAAAGCCTGGCAACTTAGTTGCTTTTGACAGGTCACAGTCCTAAAAACCTAAAAAGCACAGTCCTAAAAAGCACAATTCTGCACTTTGGCGATGGCAACTGACACCACTACCGTGATCATACCTCATTTTATTTGAAATAACCTGGAGCCTCTATCAAGTAAGGATTGGACCGCTCACCACAAGGTAAGCGGTTCAAACCCATCAGCAGCTCCAAGGGAGAAAACTGAGACTCCCTCATGCTGTAAAGATTTACAGCCTATACAGGGTCACACTGCATTGGAATTGACTAAAGGCAGAAGGAACATTTATTTAATGTTTATTTTTTTGTTCGTTGGGTTATATTTAACCTTCACAATTTTTTCACCTCCCTGTGAATGTGAGGCTTCATGAGATACAGAATTTTCCCAGTCGTATAACTGTCGTGTGGTAGAGCCAGGATTTGAGGTGCTCCTGGCGAGGCCTGTGCTCTTAACTGTTCCTTGTTTCATTTGTGCAGCAAATGGGCATTGAGCATCATTGTTGTAGCAGGCACCGTTACAGTGCTCTGTAAAACATGCAGTGTCATAGAGGTGGTGTTACCTGCCACGGATTCCGTTCCTACTCAGGGCAAGTTCAAGTCTTGTTTTTATTTGCTCCCCCATCTCTTTCCTGAGTGATTTTTGAAAAGCCAGTTGCTTTGGAATAACTTTTTGGAATAGCTTCTGACTCAGGACAATTCTATAGGTGTTAGAATAGAACGGTGCTTCATGGAGTTTTCAATGGTTAATTTTTCAACAGTAGATTGACAGACATTTCTTTTAACAAGCTCCGAGTCAACTCAAACTGCCAAACTTTCAGTTACAGGTAAGCACACCCATCCGCCACGAACTCGGTCATGTGAAGAGAAGTGTAATACTGGGTTGGCTTCAGTCTCTGGTAGGCAGAATGATGATGGACGGCAAAGGCACTCTAAACTCATCAGCGAGTGAATTTTTTTAAAAAATGGAGTAAGATAAATAAACCTGTTCTGAGTAGGTCTTCTAAACCCTGATTATATTTTATCTACCTATGAAGCATTTCAAAAAGGTCACCCTGTTCTGTTCCATTTTTATACAGGAAATGCCAGGACAATAACGTAAATGGCTTCGGTGGTACTCATATGCGTTAGGCAAATTAAGGGGCTGGTGATGCCGTGGGTTAAGCCTTGAACTGTTAATAGAAAGGTTTGTGAGTTAGACCTACTGAAGGAAGATGAGTTGTCTGCTCCCATAAAGATGTAGTCTCGGAAATCCTAAGAAGTTTTACTCTGTCCTTTAGGGTCATTATAAATCAGAATTGTTATAAGAGTAGGGTTTTTTTTATGTTTATTTAAATGAAAAGTAGAAAATATAAAAAGAAACTTCTTTTTTTTAATTTTACTGTTTCACTCTGTACTTGGTTCTATTTATTATCATCCTTTCTTTGCTCTTTCCTTTTTAAAAATCCACTTTCGTTTCATTGGGGCCTAACTTTTTGAAACACTTTATTTTGTTTTGTTTTTCTTGGGGGGGGGGCATCACTGCCCTCTGGTGGTCGTGGGAGCTACCCAGCCTTGCTCCTAGAGAGCTGCTGCTGGATTTGAACCGCCAAGCCAGTGGGCCGCAGTCAACCACTACGCCACCGGGGCTCCGCCCTTGACACACTTTCAACTGTGACATTTCTCCAGTGAAAAAATCTATCCCAGAATTATGCCAGAATTCCAAATAGGGCAAATTGGATTCCAAGTTCAGTGTTGCACCAAGGAAAACAAAGATATGAGTCCTGACCCCTTTCCAGTGGCACACTTTGTTTCCCAGACTGGCTTTGATTTTAAAATACCCCAAAGCATTCATGTTAAAGGTAACAGAAACATAAATGAAATTCTAAAATGTAATTTTGTTTTTAAAACTGCTTTTCCTACCCCCACCAGGGCAATGACACCCCCCCAAAAAAAAAAAAACAATTGCTTTATATTCTATATTGACAATCATCTTGGATTTTTGGTTAATATTGAAATTTAGCATAGATGCTTAAAACAAACAAATTCCTCTCCAATAAATGTTAAACGAATAAGATAGAAGAATATTTATAATGACTTTAAATTATTAAAACACCTCTGTATGATAAAAATGACACTATTAAGCCCACCGTTGGTTTTGACTCATTGGCCCTATGGAACATACTAGATCTGGCTTTTGAATCTGTCAGTCTTTATGGAAGTGATTTGTCTTAGCTTTATCCCTAGGAGTGGCTAGTGGGTTTGAACCGCTGGCCTTGTGGTTAACAACCCAACACTTAACTCATTTTGCCACATGGGTCCTCTTTGTGTGCTAATAAAAAAGGTGGCCTAAGTAGTAGGCACATTTTCTATTTCTAGCAATGAGAATATGTGAAGGTCTCAGTCTTCTTTTCTTAGTCCTGCTTTAACAAATATAAAGTAGATGGGTTTTTTTTGAAGGACATCTTCTCAGTTTGGAAGGTTGAATGTCTGAAGTCAGACAGTAATCTCTTGGGGAAGCTGTCTCTATCCACACTGGGAGATGGTCCTTTTCTCGTCAGCTTCTGTTCCTCACAGACCTCCCTGCAGCATTTGTGCTTTCTTCTCTAAACCAGATTTTTAGAGAGCAGACCTGATTGATTTGAGACACCACTGATAACTGTCTCATCAATAAAGCAAAGAAGACCCTGTTCCCACAGGTTGAGAGGTTTGCAATTTACCAGGCCTATTTGGGGAGAACATTTTTCAGTTCATAACAGCCAGGAACAAAACTTCCTTACAGTCTCATATACCTCCCCCACAAATAATTCATCCTTATGTTCTAAATTTTAATTGGACAACTAAGTAAACTATGATAATAGAGCTGTTAAGGAATATTTTCCTAAGCCAGTCAAATCTTGTTTTTCATGTCTTTAATTATTGTCGATCAAATTGATTCTTTGCTCAAATACACATAAATGTGTATACACACACATTTATAAACACACACACAGCTTCTGTCAGTTGAGGAAAGTACTGAATTAGCTGATTGTTTTGATGTAGATTTGTGCATTTAATATCTTCAAAGCTTAGAACTCTTCAGCTATATGGCTAACCCAAGTCAACTTTTTTAATAAAATGTTACAATCTTTTAGAATTGGATAAGGAAAATAAAGCAGGCTCCTCTTTCATGTTTATATTTGAACTTTTAACAGTACCGTTGTACTCAGTATACCAGTAGCCTTAAAACGCCGGCTCCCCCCTGCCCAATTTCATCAAACTATATCTATGACATGTCTGTTTTTGTTGTTTGTGTTTTTGTTTTGTTTTTAATATTTGAACAGTGTGTGGGTTTCAACAGACCATGAAGAAATCGAGAATGTGGCCAAGCAATTTGGTGCACAAGTTCATCGTAGAAGTTCTGAAGTTTCAAAAGACAGCTCTACCTCTCTAGATGCCATCGTAGAATTTCTTAATTATCACAATGGTATGAGTTTGATTAATAGTCTCTTCAACGTTATCTATTTTCCAACCATTTCACATCATAAGACTTATTTTAACATTTGGAATTAGCATAATACTCAGGTCACCATTAACAGAAAGCTGTGTGGAAGTCCTGATGGTGTATTAGTTTTGCATTGGACTGCTAACCACAAGGTCAGCAGTTCGAAACCACCAGTCACGCTGGGAGAAAGACGAGGCTTTCTACTCCCGTAAAGAGTTATAGTTTGGGAAACACAGAGGGTCACATCTACCTTGTCCTGTAGGTCTACTCCCATAAAGAGTTACAGTCCTGGAGCCCCCGTTAGTTCTACCCTGCCCTGTAGGGTCCCTCTAAGTTGGAATCCACTTGAAGACTGTGAGGGTTTTTTTTTCTTTTATAGGTTTCATAAATAACTTTAAAGTTGGGTAGCACATCATTACCAAGTATGTAATCAGGGCTCAAAATAATAAATTTCCAGGGCACCTTTTTTCATCTGATTTCATTAGGAGTTTTAAAAATACAAATTTTGACTGATAATCACATCAGAGTACATCAAGAGAGCAGTGCATGATCAAATATTATCAAAGTTTACGTGGAAACCTTACTTAGAAAATCACGAGATCATTGAACCACGATTATAATGCTTCTGAAGTTTTAGGAACAGGTCAGGCTCTTAATCTGATTGTTTCTGAAGGAACAAGTGTCCAGTGTTTTAGTGAGCCTAGTCACCTAATACAGTGATGTAAAACATAAAATTACACAGCTCAAGGCATAAAATGTTATACATACACACATATAACACAGATATAATATTCACCTTAAACATTTCTAACATTCAATAAGATGACTCTGTTGTAGTTAAGTGAACTTGTTTTCATAAAGTAAAATGTACAACTTTATATAACAGACTTTATTTTGATGCCCATTTTCTCTTGTCTTTTTAAGAGGTTGATATTATAGGAAATATTCAAGCTACTTCTCCATGTTTGCATCCTACTGATCTTCAAAAAGTTGCAGATATGATCCGAGAAGAAGGATATGACTCTGTGTTCTCTGTTGTGAGACGCCATCAGTTTCGATGGAGTGAAATTCAGAAAGGAGGTAATCTGTCATTGATCTTTATTTTTGCATATTTTACCAAAAATCACTTTTTTATTTGAAGTTTGTTTATTCTGTAAGGGTTAAAAAAAAGATTTTTGGCTACAATACCTAATGGCATTTTTAATCAATTTTAAATATTTCCTGTCATTGAGGCACGATGGTGAAGTCAATTTGATTCTTTACATCACACTTCACAATAAGAGTGATGGGAACATTGCTGCCCTGATTTGCCATCTGACATAGGTAGAAAAGTACTGCTACTAGAATCCCAGCTTGACATGTATGGGATCATTCTCCATGAAGTGCGTTTCAATTTGTCTCTGTGTTCAGTTGTTCAGCAGGTGACTGGGGGCAAATTCTTTAAGTAATTCTGTTTCTCCACTTCTTTCGCCCTGGGTGTTCTTTGGTTTGTATGCAGTCCTCCCCTATGTGTGACCATCGGTGGCTTCCTTTTCTACTCTACTTGGAAGCGATTAGATATCAGAGTGGCTCTACTCCTGTGTGACTTTCTGCATGATGTTTTACAAAACTAAGACAATTTCCCCACGCAAGATCACATTCATACGTACAAGAGTTAGGATTTCAGTATATCTTTTTGAATGACATATTTTAATCCTTAACAATTAGAAAGATGGCACAAAATTGACGAAGGTACAAAAAGAGCAATGACTATAATCTAGGGGATGAAGATTGATGTAAAATTGTTATTTTTCCATCTCAAATTGTAAATATTGTCAAAAACTCTAAGATCATTGATGGATGAATTTTTGTACTGATTTCATGCAGTAAACATTTTCTGAATATCTTCTTTGTGTCAGTTTCTATATCCAACTATATTATTTCTTCAAATCTTATAAATGAATTCTAGAGACTATTTATTAAAGCTTAAAATACAAATTTTAGAAGCAAATAAAGCCCAGCCACTACTCTAAAGATCGAGGTATATGCATTATGATTAAAATTAAATAAGCAAGAAAAATCTAGGTTAAGTCGATGGGAGATCCATAAGTGACAGATGTCTAAATATTTCTGTAGCAATATCTGTTAACATTAAAATTAAATGTTAAAGATAGTTGGTTGGCCTTTCCATATGCTATATACCCTGAGGACCAGTGTCAAACAGAATGCCTTAGATAGATAATGATTTTGAACAGCGGGCATGTTTTTTCATTATATTTTTCTCCACCTTGTAACATCTTTACTGCTGGTGGTGCTCGGTTTAAAACATCTTTTAGTTTTTTTTCTAGAGCAGCAGTGTTCAAAACGATAACTACTATCACTGCTAGCACTTGAAATGTGGCCAGTTCAACTTGCCAGGTACTGTAAGGGTGAAATACACACTGGAATTTTAACATTTTGTGTGGAAGGGAGGAAAAGAAAGGATGAGAAATATTCCTCTGATAGTTTGTATCTTTAGGACATGCTGAAATGATAATTTTTTTTTTGGTACGTGGTTGTAGCTAGGTACTGTCTAGTCCTCCTAGCTCACACAAAGCTTATGTACATTTGGTCCTGTATATCCCAGGCTCCACATCCTGGGATTCAATCAAGTCAGGCTCAAAAATAGTTGAGGGAAAATAAGCAACCCCACAACGGCTAAGAGAGAATGGGAAGAACATTGATTAGGGATGACAAGTGATATAGAGGTGACTTGAGAATAGGAGCATCAGCGTAGTTTATATGCAAATACCATTTCCTCTGAGGGATGGAGCCTCCATAGATTTGGGTATCTAAGGTCAGCCCTGGAATCAGCACAGCTTAGATACTGAGGGATTAGTGTCCAACCGTACCAAGCACTGCCTGATCCATCAGCATCACGAAGTGTTGTTAAATTTGAGCCCCTGTATCAATCCACATTTCTGGGCTCTTCTTTTTCCCTGACTCTCAATCTTACCAAACATGATGCCCATCTCCAGCATCTGGTCCTTCTAATAACATCTTCCAAGGATATGAAGTCTCTTCACGCTCACTTCTAAGAAACATTCACACTGTCCCTGAGCATGCAAAGTCGTTGAAGGAGAGCACTGTTGGATGCATTGGGTTACATTGCAAAGATGTGTGGTGGTACTGTGGGCTAAGCATTGATCTGCTAATCATAGGGTCAGTGGTTCAAACCCATCGTCGCCAGGGGAGAAAGAGGAGGCTGTCTGCTCCCATAAAGGTTTATCGTCTTTGAAACCCTGAAGAGCATTTCAATATTGTCTGTATAGCGTTACTCTGAGTCAGAATTAATTCAGTGACAGTGGCATTTTGGTTTATGTAAAATATAATTTATTCTACTTGTTTTTCTTTTGAAATTAGCTATTCAAAAGATTTAAATTGTCTTTGTGGCTTGCATTATATTTTCATTAGACAGCACTGCTCCAGAGATTACATTATGCACTAGTCATTGGTAGTAGTCTATTTTCAATTAGTATTTTAAAGCTTCGTGAATAAGAACAAACCCCACATGGCAGCAGCATTTATCCCCAGCGCAGGAGCCCTGGTGGTGGTGTGTTTTCTGTGCGGGTCTGATAACCGCACAATCAGCTGTTCAAAAACCATCAGCCACGCCTCCGGAGAAAATTGAGGCTTCTGCTCCTGAAAAAACTCAGAGGAGGGTTGAGCCCCAGTGGCGTAGTTGTTGAGTGTAGGACTGCAGCCCCACGGGCTTGGCGATTCAAATCCAGCAGCAGCTCTCCAGGAGCAAGGCCGGGCCTCCCACTCCCGCCAGAAGGCAGTGATGTCCCCCACCCCCCAAAAAAAGACCCAGCAGCCTGCAAACCCTGTGCAGAGCGGCTCTGCATTGGAGTCAACTCAATGGTATTGATTTGGTTGTGCATCGTTTTGTGACGTGATTGTCACATAATGAGTGTGACCCCGCGCTTGTGCAGGTAGTCTCTTGACCACTGGTCAAGATGTTGTTTCGAATCCACCAGAGTCACCTCTGAAGATGGACCCGGCAGTCAGTTGCCTAAAAGTCACAACCTTTCAAAACCGATAGAGACACCATGAGTCGGCAGTCAGCTCACCAACATCTGTCAAAGCACATTTTTGTTGATGTTAGATATAGGGTCAGTATGTGGCAGAATCGATTCATGGCCATGCATTTTTGCTTTTCTAAGAAATATTTATCTTTTCCGTTGTAGTTTATTCTTTTTGGCCTGTGTGTGTGTTGCTGTCTTGTTTACATCTGTTGGTGACAAAAACGCCAGGCTTTTGTTTGTCTCAAAACGCCTGTAACTTGCTTTTATATTTTGAAGAGCATTTCATTGAGTACAAAATTCTAGGCTTGTCCTTTTTTTCTTTCAGCATTTTAAAGATCGCCTCTTGTTATTCCTTTGAAGTAGCATCTGTAAGCTGTTAGCCCGTTAACTTCTACCCTCCATGTTTCTCATTATAAATCAGCTCTTGTTAAAGCTCTTTTCTAATGATCATTTTCCTTGAGGCTGCTTTCAGAATTTTTTCTCTATCTTCGATTTTCTGCAGTTGGCCCATGATTTTTAAAACTGGTTTCCTGTATGAGATAGCTTGGAGAAACTCCATTATATTTCAGTTTCATCATTTTCCTACAAACATTTTGAAATACTCTCATAATTAATCTGCTTGGGATTCTGTGATCTTCCTACACCTATGGATTGATTTATGTCATTTTCAATTATATCCAATATTTCTTCTACATTTTTTATATTTCTGGGACTTCATTAAAATGGACTTAAACAATTCTTTAACAGTCTCTTCTGCATCATGGTATTTTCTATTTTTCTTCTTTGTCCTTCATTTTGAGTAATTTCTATTGGAATATCTTTGAGTTCATTGATCTGATCTTCTTACTTGTCTGGTGGAGTCTAAAACCAACCCAGTGAATTATGGTACTATCTTCAAGTATTGTGTTTTTCTCCACTGTAGAATATCTATTTTCATTCTCTCTTAGACTTTCTATTTTTTATTGAAATTCTCCATCTTCTCATCCACTTTTCACCTTCTAATTTCTTTAGTGTAGCATACTATATCAAATGTTAGTGAACATGGAATTAAAAGGTAAGGGCATTTTTTTCACAATTTTTTAAAGGTCCTTCATAATTTAGTATACTACTCTGAAATGTGACTTTTGTGACAGTAGCTTTATGGAACGGTTGGAATGATTATGTACACGCAGACCTGCAGTGAACACACACTATTGGGAAAGTGGTGCTGGCAGACTTGCTCCATGCTGGATTGTCACATAATATTAATTTGTGAAAAATTCACAATCTGCACTGCACCATAAAAAAGGTGTGCCTGGAGTTAACCACTTTAATGGTTTCTATATTCCAAATTCATTTTGATTTTTTTTTTAAGTTTCTGAACTTGTTAGCTACATAAACACTTACTGTAGTCAGCGTGATATGGACTTAACTATAGCTTTTTGCTTTTAGTTCGTGAGGTAACTGAACCCTTGAACTTGAATCCGGCTAAGCGACCTCGACGGCAAGACTGGGATGGCGAATTATATGAAAATGGATCATTTTATTTCGCTAAAAGACATTTGATAGAGATGGGTTACCTGCAGGTTTGTGCTTTTCATTTTGCACAAAGGATTTAAAAGATGTATACTTGTGAACCCTAGGAAGGGAAATAGCAATCTGTTGAGGAAGGCAATCAAATTACTGACAAGCTTTATTATCTGAGGTGTTTACCTTTCAATGCTGACCTTTGTACGCCAATAAATGTGGAAGAAGTCCAGGTACAACTATTAACACTAAGAAGAAAAATGAATTAAGTACCAAAAGGTCTACATTTGTCCTGGTGTTCATATTAGGCATTCAAAACTATGTTGATAATGCACGTCCTTGTTTTAAAAAAGCAATGTAGTAGAGGGGGAAAACGTCAGCAAAAACCTGACTCTAGTCCTAAACACAGGGAACCCTGGTGACATGGTGGGTTACACATATAGCTGCTAACAAGTTAGCAGTTAGAGACCACCAGCTGCTCTTTGGGAGAAAAAAAGAGACTTTCTACTCCTGTAAAGAGTTACAGTCCTTGCTGAACCCTGGTGGCATGGTGGTTGTGTGCGGGTCGCCGGGCCACTGGGATGGAGGTTCAATTCCTGCTCCACGGAGCAAAGGCTGGACCTCCTACTCCCACCACCAGACGGCAGTGATACTAAAAAACAAACTAACAAACAAACAAAGAGTTCCAGTCTTTGAAATCCACAGAGGCAGTTGTACACTGTTCTGTGGGGTCACTGTGACTCAGAATGGCCTCAATGGCATTGAGTTTGGTTTGTGGAGTTCGAACTCCACTGCATTAACTTGAATATAGCATTTTATCTGTTCTAAGTCTCATTACGCCGATTTTAAAATAAGCGATTAGGTGTCTCTCATCTTTAGAATACATGATAGGCATTGTATGCTATTTGTCAATTATATTAATTATTGTTTTCAGCACTTTCTAGGCATCAAGAACTATGTGAGACACTTCTTCTCGGTCACCTTGTGTAGAACAGCTTAACGAATTAGACAGCTCTCTCAGTTGTACAGGGAAAGACATTGTAGCTCTGAAAACTTAAATAATTGGCTCTAGGCAAAAGTAGTAAAAGGTGGAGTAATGATTTGAATTCAGGTCCTTCTGTTATTTAAAAAAAAAAAACCATAACATTAAAAAGCAAAACAGAAACTCCATGGCGTAGTAAAAATTCTAATGTGCATCAAGCTATGAATAGAGTTTTCTGGTCAGGGTATAAGCAAACTGTATCCAAGACAATTAGATTTGGCATATAAAGATAGCACCTTTCCCCAGCTCTCTGGGAGCTTAGGACTGTGGTCCAAGTCTTTCTAGAAGTGTGGGGAAAAGGAATTTTCTCATTATAGCAAGATTTGTAGAAAAACTTATGACTTTGAAATATTCTGTTCATTCAAATAATTACTATCATTAGAAAACCCACTACCTGCCCTCTCCCTTTTTATAACACTCTTAGATGATAATGACTTGGAACTGTCTCGAGGTGGGGGAGACACTTAGAATGAAGCGATTTACCCAGAATTCCTTGTGGTCAGAATAGTTAGGGATGGATGTTGTTTCTGTTTCACTCACTCATTAAATAGAAATATGTGCAAGGAAAAATGGGAAACTTGCACTAGGTAGGTCAACTTTGAACCTTAATAATTATTTTTCTGCTTTGAATATATGGAAAACAACAAGCATTTCTTTATCCCCAAAAGTCAATCATAGGTTGTCTGCCACTGATATTACTGAACTATCCATATAGTCAGTAGTGAAAGCACAAAGTCAGTATTATATATTTTCATGGTATTTACTAATGGTGAGTGAATGCTCAAAACCTACCTTGGCGTGTTTATTTTAACTTCAGGGAGGAAAAATGGCCTACTATGAAATGAGAGCGGAGCACAGTGTGGACATAGATGTGGATATTGACTGGCCTATTGCAGAACAAAGAGTAATAAGGTAACTTTTTACATGTAACCTTTGCACTAGGGCCTAACATATTTGCAGTGAAGAGGTCTCATTGTATTTTAAGACATTGATGTCTGGTGCTCGAAATGTGATAGACCTTTAGAATGTCAGTACTTGTGTGAAATCTATAAAGTATATGTAAAATGTGCTTTTAGGTGGTTTATTTAGAAACCCAAGAAACAGCCTGGTTAGACCGTAATGCTTATACTTGCAGTTGAAGTTGAAATGCATACATGAAGTATATTTCAACAGTGGTGTTGGACTGAATAAGGAGCCCTGATTGTGCTGTCAGCTAAGTGTTGCACTGCTAGATACAAGGTTAATGGGTCACACCCACCAGCCAATCTGCAGGAAAAAGATGAATGTACTTGCTCCTGTACCGTTTTTTTGACTCCCTACTGCTACTTGGTGGCAGTAAGTTTGGGTTTGGTTAGAATTATTTACTGGAGAGTTACTGATAAGTGAGAAGAAGGATTAGTATTGCATTTGTATTTTAAAGTCCATTTTGGTTTCTTTTAGATATGGCTATTTTGGCAAAGAGAAGCTTAAGGAGATAAAACTTTTGGTTTGCAATATTGATGGATGTCTCACCAATGGCCACATTTATGTATCAGGAGACCAGAAAGAAATAATATCATATGATATAAAAGATGCTATTGGGATAAATTTATTAAAGAAAAGTGGTATTGAGGTATGTGCCCTGAAATTAGTTATATTAGATATTGACTGAGGGGCAAAGAGCATGGTGGGAAATTAAAGATCTAAATACTCAATCTTGTCTTATTTCAGATATTTAGTCTTCAGATGCCTAGATAATTACTGTACCATTTACTTTCAGGTGAATAAAATTAGATAATATCAATCAACAAATCTAATTTTTGTTTGTTCAATAAGTATAAAATATTAAATTGAAGCTACCTAGTATTTTCAGGAGATAATAGAACAAGAAGCATTTCTTCAATAATTCGTGTCAGCATTTAGAAAAAGGCAAATACCTTGTGTTTGTTTTAAATGTAAAACATTCTTCTTAATAAAAGCTGTAAATCAGAATAGCTTTTGTCGACATTTTTTTTTAACAGAAGCGTTTTTCCTATAATTCATAAGAAATTTTAGCTGTGTGCTAGTGTTGTAGTAGTTAGGCAGAGGCTGCAATCCTCGTGTTCAGCAGTTCAAAACCGCCAGCAGCCCCGCGGCTGGGCTGACTCCTCCAAAGTCTCAGGAAGCCACAGGGCTCGCGGTGAGTCAGCATGGCCTCAGTGGCGGTAATAGATGAGTAGCACTGGGGACTGGTAACAAGCATTTTTGTGAGGAGACTGAATGCAGGAATATCTTAGATTAATATAAGATAATGTCTGATGTATTAGTTCTCTTTTGGTAGAACCCATTCCCTACTTGCTACTCTAGAGAATAGCGTGTCTCTCACCTCTATTGAACTACTAGGAAAAACTTTTTCAGCCTTGCCCTTTTAAAAAGACAGTTGATTTCGTCTTACTGGTCCTTTAGAAAGTCAAAGGGCTGCTATGTACTGTTTACCAAGTTTTATTTTATTTCAAAAGATCTCTACCTCATTCACTGTTTTCTCTCTCTCACTTTTTTTGTTTGTTTCTTTCAAGGTGAGGTTAATCTCAGAAAGGGCCTGCTCAAAGCCAACTCTCGCTGCCTTAAAACTGGATTGTAAAATGGAAGTCAACATATCAGACAAGCTAGCAATTATAGATGAATGGAGAAAAGAAATGGGACTATGCTGGAAAGAAGTGGCCTATCTTGGTTAGTATCTGTTTATCTAGCCATAGGAAAGTGGACTAGATCTTTTTTAATAAATAAATAATAAAGAAAACTCCTAAGAGTAGCAAGACCGTAGGAAAATAAGAACTCCCATACTATTGACCAAACCATTAAATTATTAGGAGGTTAGGCTTTCTGGGAGGACGTTCGTTTAATAATATACATTTAATATAACCTACCGGAATGACAACACTCAGATGATCTTGAGTCAAAACGCCCTGCTAGCTAGCCAGCTTGGAAAAATTCAGCCTCAGTTTCCTCTTCCTCCTCTGCCAGAGAGTCCTGGTGCTGCTGTTGGCTTAAGTGTGGGACTGCTAACTGCAAGGCTAATGGCTCCAACCTGCCACACCCTCCATCAGAGGAAGACTAAGACTGTTTGCTCCTATGAAAGGTTTAGCCGGGATCCTTAAACTTTTTAAACAGAAGGCCAGTTCACTGTCCCTCTCACCGTGTAAAAAAAAAAACTTACAAACAAATTCCCTGCTGACTCAGAATGAGTTGGCAGCTAAACAAGACAGCAGTGGTGGCAAAAACACCCTGCAGGCCAGATAAATGTCCACAGCAGGCCTCCTGTGGCCCGTGGACCGTAGTTTGAGGACCCCTGGTTTAGGGTTTCAGGAAATGTGTAGTGTCACTATACATTTGATATTAACTTTATGAGAGTAGTTTCCTCGTTTGTTAGCGGGAGAGATTAAATGTACCTTTTATCAGAGGGATTAAATTATTTAGTTTGATATTTGACAGAATTGCTAGTATATGTGCAGTACCTTATGAATGATTTTTGCTACCATTAATCTCTATATATTTTTGGCTCCCACATTTCCAGTTTAAGGAAAGGAATTGTATCAGTGTGCCAACAATAGAGGTAAATAAGCCAATCTAAGTATCCTGCAAACATAAAATAGCTATAAAGCAATACTGTGCAACAATGAAAAATTATGTATACTCTGTAGGTATTGGCATGGTCACGTGTGACAAATTTTCCAGTTAAACAGTAAATAATGCATTTATAGAGGAGCCCCACTTGGCGTGCTAACTGCAAGGCCAGCGGTACAGTTGACCTGGTAACTCCAAGACCAGCAGTTCAAAACCACCGCAGGAGACAGAGTTTCTACTCGGATTAAGATTTAGTCTCAGAAATCAGATAAAGATTTATAGTCCTTTCCTTTAGGGTAGCTGTGAGTCGGCATCAATGGCAGTGAGTTTGATTTGATTTGATGTGTTTATCATTTGACTTCCATGCATAGACATTGAACTGTTGTTACGGCTTCCTGCAGAGGTGCTGCTAACATTTTAAATATTAAATGTTTTGAGCAAAGTTATTGACATATGTAAGTACTCTAAATTATGTATGAAGGAGTTATTTGCAAGAATTATAGAGACTTCATATGAGAAAACAAAGGGATGTGTTGGCAGCATGTGATCTGAGGGCCTCTGGAGGGTACATTAGAGGGGAAAAGATACAAGAATGATCCAGTTTGTTATAAAAAGAAATGTCTTAGCCTCAGTTTTCTCATAATGTAAACCCAGTATAAAGCCATTGGAAAGAAATGGAGGCAATGGAAAATTGCTTAACATAATTCCCGTATATATTAGTGTGATCAGTATGTGCTGATATAAGTAAAACTAGCATTTTACCTACCAAACTTATTATCCTTGGAGTGTCATAATTTGAATGATTTTCCCTTGATTTCTTCAAAAAAATTTTTGGTTGTGGATATGTATTTTACTATTGTAACATTTTTGTTAAACTGTTAAATACATCAGGTAAAAATATAAGAAGGCAGAGTATAGTATAGACCTTAACTTTTACTTTAAAAATCAGAGCTTTACTTTGTATGTTGTGCCACAATTATCAAGATGTAATCATTTAATGTATTGACACTTTTACAAATAGAATAGTTGTAAATACTTATAACATTAGTTTGATGAATTGAGGTATGAAAAAAAATGCGGACTTTAATTTACATCGTCTCTCCATGAAACTACTCCAACTCCTAGAGTAGTTAATAACAATCTGAAAAGATTGGGCTGAGCCCCGGTGGCGTAGTGGTTGTGTGCGGGACTGCGGCTTGTGCGACCATGAGGTGTCAAAGGGATCTGGTATCAGGCATCGAAGAACTAAAAATTATATCATTATTCATGAGGGGGGTGTAGATTGGGGACCCAAAGCCCATCAATAAGTGAAGCGACATCCTCTTACAGAGAGGTTACAGCAAGGAGATGAGCCAGTCAAGGTACAGTGTAGTAACAATGAAATATGCAACTTTCCTCTAGTTCTCAAATGCTTCCTCCCACACACTGTCATGATCCCAATTCTACCAGACAAATCCAGCTGGACCAAGGTATGTACACTGGAGTTGGAAGCATGGGGAATTTAAGATAGATGATCCCTCAGGACTAGTGGTGATACTGGGAGGGTGGAGGGATGGTGGAATAGAAAGGGATTTCAGGGATCTACACATAACCTTCTCTCTGGGGTACGGACCACAGGGAAGTAAGTGAAGGGACACATTGGACAGTACGATATGAAAAGGTAATAACAATTTGTAAATTATTAAGGGTTCATGGAGGGGGAAGAAGGATGGAAGGGAAATATGGGGAGCTGTTACTGGGGGCCTAGCTGGAGGGAGGAAGTTTTGAGAGTGATGATGGCAAAAAGTGTGCAAATGTTGCCTGCATACAATCGATGTATGTATGAATCGTGATGGGAATTGTATAAGTCCCCAATAAAATGATTTATTAAAAAGGGGGAGGGGGAGGAGGAGCTTATTCCAACGGCTCAAGTAGAAAATATTTTTAAATGAAGATGGCAACATGTGTACAAATATACTTGATACAAATGATGTACTGAATGTTATATGAGCTGTTAGTGCCCCAATAAAATCATTGGGGGCTGAGCCCCAGTGGCATAGTGATTGTGCGCAGGACTGCGGCCCCCTGGAATGGAGGTTCAATTCCAGCAGAGGCTCCACAGGAGCCAAGGCTGGGCCTCCAACTCCCACCACCAGAGGGCAGTGATGCCAAAAAAATAAAATAAAATAAAATCATTGGGGGAAAAAAAATGTGTTTCTTTCACCCCTGAAAAAAGCTAAAATTGTAGAGATGCTAGGGAAAAAAAGTTGATAAATATTTTGAAACATAAATAATTATTCATCATGAACTTTGAGTTCTTTCATATATTTGTTTTTTAAAATATGCACAGCAAAGTGTGGTTCATTCTCTTCCTCTCATAAAACCAAACCAAACCTTCCAGTCAATTCCAACTCATAACTCCTCTGGCAGGTTCCCAAGGCTGTACATGTTTACAAGAGCAGACCAAGCCTCGTCTTTCTCTCACGAAGTGGCTGGTGAGTTCTTTGAACTGCCCCCCATACAGTTTTCAGCTCAGTGCTGACTCCATCACATCCCCACGGCCCCTTATAAATTGGGGAAAACCCTCGGCCTCAATTTTTAGCTTTAAAAATCTTGGAAATATTTTTTCCCCAATACCTTTCTATTGGGAGTTAATACAGATATCATATCCTTCCATAGTTTAATCACATCAAGCAGTATTGTGTTCATGCCACCATAATCAGTTTGAAAACATTTCCTTTTTTCTTGAACTCCGATACCAGCTTCCCTTGTTCCGCAACCTCCCCAATGTAGCCCCCAGGAACCCATATTGTACTCACTTGTCTCTATAGGTTCATCCATTCTGGTTTTCATATACTGAAAAACAGAAACATATATAACAGAGATGCAAGAGGGCTATCCCCAATGACAAAAATACATCGGAGATAAATCCCAATACAAGAAAGGGAAAAACAAAACATGACAACCAGTTCAGACCCAATGAGTATCAGCGTGGGGACCAACCAACAAGGTTTTAACTGTTCAAGTCAGGTTTATCCTTTTGCTCTCCTATAGGCGTCTCTCCAGGGTACTCTGTAACTAGTTTATCCCCATTCCTCCATTAGGTATCGAATGACATCACCTGAGGCTTATTTCCTATATTGTACCCACACACGTATTGGGGTTCCCACTGTCATTGATAGTCTTTAAAGTGGATTCTCACAATTTAGGCTCTGATACCACCACCTCCTCCTCCTCCTGATGATGATATGATGTACAGTCCTTTAGCCACTGATGTTGGTGTGCTGCTTCCATGTGGGTTTAGTCGACATCTCACTCAGATGGTTGTTTGGGGACAAGCCTTTAAGAGCCAGGTAATATTTTATTTGCTAATTGGGTGACATCTAATTTCTTTGGCAAATTTTGCTGTAGCAAACGTGTCTTCTGTGTTTCCTTCCAGAAGACAAGTATCGAACCGGGTCATGTTGGCAGAACTACATTTTCTTAAGTTGGAGCTAGGATGTAGTGTGAACCCCAAACCCATTCCTTCATCTATTTTTTTTAAATCTGCTTTTGACTCCCTTTCAAAACCTTCTTGTTAATTTATGGCAGGGTCTTACCGATCATCCCCTTGTACTTGTTAAAGTGGGCATTAGTCTGAGTATTTGTCATCACACCAGTATCATGCTGTTTTGACCACTGTGGCTGTACAATAGGTCTTAAAGTCAGGTAAAGCAAGTCCTCCGACTTTATCCTTCTCACGGAGTTCTTTGCTAATTCTAAACTCATTCCCTTCCCATTTGAAATTGGTAGTAAGTGTTTCCCATTCAGATCTGCAAGCTAGAGCTGTCGCTAGCATCCAGGGCCACCAAAAGGCTACACGGATGTCCTTTTGATACCCTAAAGAGGCCAACTGCCCTGCAGCTCCTCCCCAGGCTGGTGGGTCTCCACACGAGAGGGGAAGAAGAGGGTAGCAGTCAGTCTCCCATTTCCCAAGGATGCAAGGCACCAACAGGCCTGTCAGGGGAAGCGTGGCACCCACCACCCCGCAATGGAGGGGTAGGCAGCTCAGTGGTGGTAAGGGTGTGGAGGGTGTGTGTGTGTGGAGTAAGAACACTGGGGAACAAGGTGTGCAGAGGTTTTTAGGGTGTGGGAATGGGGCGCTTGGGGGAGGAAGAGGGAGCAACACAGGGAACGTGGTATACTGGTGTCAGGTCTGGGAAATGCAGGGGAACGTGTGTTGTGACCAGCACTATACTGTCTGTGGGAAGATCCCTGGGAGCCCGATGAAACTAGGTCTCATATCTGAATCCTCCAAATTGTCTTGCTCATCCGCAGACCTGCCGATCACACAGCAGGAACTCCCGACAGGTGAGCCACATCATGGGTGACCTGACATTGGAATCATCTTTCCGGAAGGCTTACTATTTTATCTGTAGACTAGTTTGTTTCTTTGCGCTCCAGAATACCCGTAAGCCTAATCTTATTTCACTCTGGGGCATCATGCTCAGGCTTTTTTCCCATTCTTTTGCCCTTCTGTTTGTTTCTCACATTTGCTGAAGTCTGTTCAGTTGTCTGCAAGTTCACTGACTCATGGTTTCTTTTCTTCCATTTTATTGCTCAACCACTGTACTGTGTCAATTATTTCTGCTAACCTGTTGTTTAATTTCTGGATATCCTTAAGTATGAGGTTTTTGTTATCTCAGTTTATTTTGTTTTCTAAATTGATTTGTAGATATCTTGTATGGCCACAAACATCATCCTCTTGTATCCCATATCCCAAACTCTTTATAGCAGTTTATGGTCTTCTTTTTATGGCCATTCCATCGGGTTTGGGTGATCATCAGCTGTTGACTTTGGTTTACCTTTTTGTGTGTGCATATGATGGCTGCTGTTGGTTCCTGTTTTGGGGGCATAATGGGTTAGAAGAGGAGCAGATAAGAGCTGGAAATTGTGTCCTCTGGTGATCCAGAAGTCATGATATTTGAGTAGGCCGAACAGATAGAAGATCAGTGTTCGAAAGTAGGTTCTAAGTCGTCGTATTCATCATAGGAAGTCTTCCTGTTAGGTATAGTAATTTGGAAGAGGGAGTTGCTTGATAGAAGAGAATCGATCAGGCGTGGAGGGGGTGGGGTCTTGAGGTAAGGTGCTTGGGGTAAGTGAGAGGTATATTCAAAGATCTACCAAACTTGCAGAAAGTTGATGGTGCCAAGCTATCAAAAGATAGAGCATCTGGAGTCTTAAAGGATTGAATATAAACAAGCGGCCAACTAGCTGAGAAGCAACAAAGCCCACATGGAAGAAGCACACCAGCCTGTGTGGTCATGAGGTGAGGATAGAACCAGGTATCAGGCATTAAAGACCCCAAAACAAATAAAAAGTATTTCGGTGGAAATGAGAGGGAGGGCAGAGTGGAGACCCAAAGTCCATCAGTAGTCAGTTGGACACCACCTGTCAGAGCAGCCACAAGGAAGAGAAGAGACAGTCAGGGTGCAGTATAACATTGATGAAACACACAACCTTCCTCTAGTTCTTTAATATAATCCCCTTCCCCCCAGTACTGTGACCCCAATTCTACCTTACATAGCTGACTAAACTAGAACATGTATACTGGTACATATACATACTCACAACACAGATAAACCAGAATCCAGAACAGATAAACCCATCAGGACTAATCAGGTAAGCAAACATGACCAATGTATGGCCCCCACCCCAGGGGGACGACTAGCAGAAAAGTGGGTGAAATGAGACAGCAGTTGGTGTAGGTCTTGAAAAGAATTTATAAATTAACAATGGGGGCTGGGGGAGGGAGGGGGGAAACGAACTGATATCAGGGGCTCAAGTAGAAAGAAAATGTTTTGAAAAAGATAATTACAACATATGTACAGATGTGTCTGATAAAATGGATCTATGTGGACTGTGTTAAGAGTTCTAACAGCTCTTATAAATAGATTTTTTTTAATGTTTTTTGGGGGGGCATCACTGTCCTCTGGTGGTCATGGGAGCTACCCAGCGCTGCTCCTGAGAGCCGCCGCTGGATTTGAACCGCCAAGCCTGTGGGCCGCAGTCCCGCACTCAACCACTTAGGCTACCGGGGCTAAACCCCTAAATAAATTTTTATAGAAGAAAAACAAGGGCAACAATATAAAAGGAAGAAAAAATATATATACCAGAGTCACCTCTCAACCCTGTATATAATATAGTTAGAATGTAACCAAACTGTTACAGTGTTTATTACTAGAAGGCCTGTATCTCTGAGGCACATCAGAAGCTAGTTTTCAAAGGGGAATATCCCACTTTATATTGTGGGAGCCATGTTGGATTCTCTACCACTTAGTACTGTCCGCCCTTTACGCCAAGGTCTCCAGGGCGGGGGTGGGGTGGGGAATAGGCTATAGGAGTCAGGGCCTTCCAATCGGGTGCAGGTCCTGTGAAGGATAGTGAGTCCCAGTGTCAGCAAGATGCTTAGCTGGGGGTGGGGAGAGCATCTGAGACACAGTTCTGGTTCCATTCTCAGGGAAAAGAGATGTGTTTTTTTTTGCCCCATGAAAAGAAAACAGAAAACATCTAAAAGACTACTGAAGACCCCAAGGAGTTCAAGTTGTGCCCCAGGGAGGAAGAACCCTGGGCAGGATCCTGCTCACGTTAGGTGGGAGTTCAGCTGCCATGAGAGCTGGACTCTGCAAGGAGAGGTAGGGGAAAAGAGGATTGGTGTGGTTGAAACTCTGAAGGGTCTTTTCTGTCCACTGAGAGCTCCAGCCTTCAGGGGTCTGCTAGGAAGGGGGGCCAGGGGCTTCACTTGGGGGTCAGTCTGAGGAGCGGTATTCCCCCAAGTCAATGGGTTGCTGACCCAATTTGCCGCGCTAGAGCAGAGCATCTGATGCAGGCGCCTGTCACCTCACAGACCCACCAGCCAGAGGAGAACGAGAATGTCCTTGCCCCCGGGGTGCTCAGCTGTCTTCTCTGGGGAGAAAACTTGGAGAGGGAGGAACAAAACATTTCTGGAGGGTCAAGAATTCTCGTGTCTGAATTCCCAGAAAGGCCTCCTCACCTGTCAATGTCTGCGTCAAGCAAGGGGAGTTCCACACAAGGGACTCTTATCTCTGCGCCATCTTCCCAGGGTTCCTGACATCTAATCTTTTTTTTTTCTACCTAATCTTAAATATTTGTATACGCAGGGCCTTTGATCTAACTAAAGTTGCCAGATTTATTTATTGGCTGCTGTTGGAATATTATTTGAAAAAAATATTTGCTCTTCTCAAATGTTTAAACAGTCTTTATCTTAAATTGGTAGGGAATGAAGTATCCGATGAAGAGTGCTTGAAGAAAGTGGGTCTAAGTGGAGTTCCTGCTGATGCCTGTTCCACCGCCCAAAAAGCCGTCGGGTACATTTGCAAATGTCGTGGTGGCCGTGGTGCCATTCGAGAGTTTGCAGAACACATTTTCCTACTAATGGAAAAAGTTCATAATTCATGCCAAAAATAGAAAATAGTATGTTTAAGAAGAAGGTCTTTGTCAGTCACTCTGCTTTTATTTTTGATTAAGTAAATTTCCATGTTGTCATGTTTGAGTGTGATTTGATTTGTGATAGACCTTAATAACTTATAAAGAAAGCCTTCTCAAATTGTCATATCCAAATCTGTGAAATAATTGTGCTCTGCTTTTCTCTTTACACAATTGTTTAGAGATTGATTGCTGTCTCTCTCATATTCTTAAAGAATGCAAATAAGACATCACAACATTGAATTTGTATTGTATCCTGTGAAACTGTGTGTGAGTGTGTGTGTGTGTGTGTGTGTTTCTGGGATTTTATTTGATGATTGTCTGTCTGATAAGACATAACCCTGTATCAATTAATAAAATTACATTTCTCAAACTTGATGAAAACTGCTTCATTCATGTACAAAAGAGATTTATAAAGCTTCTGCTGCTTTTATACATTGTCCAAGCAAAGTGAGACACAAAACACTGGACACTAAGTATAAATAAAGCACATATATGCAAATGTTGTATCCTTTTCAGAATTTTCTATGCTGACTACAGAAAAGGTGAAATCCCCCCTAGTCCAAATGGTATAGTCTGTCACAATATTTCCAGCCGTAGTTCTCAGTGTTGCTGCACAGGATCTTCTGTCCTCATGTAGCTAATCTGTTCCGTTTGCTAACACAGGGCTTCATCTCCCACAGCGCTTGCTACTTTTCAGATAAGGTCCCAGAATTCATTACAGCTACCACACAACTCACACTGTTCATGATAATGAGACTTAGTGAAGTTACGATTCTGCTGAGAAATCCTCTTTTTCCTGTGGAGCGGCTCTAGGTTTTGATCTGCTTTCACAATGAATTCCATGATAAGTTATGGTAAAACAGTCCAATGCATAACCCGTTGCCACCCGTAGGACTGGAGTGTAACAGTGGTCTAGGCGAGACTTTCTCTAAGGAGCAATACAGAAGGAAGCTCCAGAGACATGCGGGAGATTGGAAGACCAAGAAGGAACGCTGGGTGCACAGCAGGTAAGCATTTGGCTGCTAACTGGAAGGAGAGAGAAGGGTATTGTACTTGGGTTCTATAAAGATTTATAGTCTTGGAGATGCCCCCAAAGGGCAGTCCTACTCTGTATATAGAACAATGGAAAGAACCTTGGCTTGGGGCAGGTACACTCAATTAAATGGTACTGTGTAAAAGAGCACACATGCACATTTTGATGTTGACTCACAGGTCTTGAATAATTTTTTGTGTTTTCATTTATATATATATGGGGTTACAGCTATAGAATTTTTTAATGAACTGAATAATGATGGGTCGTCTTCAAGTTCACTCATTGTTTTCCCTTGACTGTTTTGAGTCTACTAATGTTCCCACTCAAGGCATTCTTTGTTACTGTAGTATTGATTTTCTCCTACTGTCTTTTCTTACTGTTTCCATCTCTTGGTTTACCAACCTATCCTTGCATATTATGTACTTTTTTTCAATTTTATTGGGGGCTCTTACAGCTCTTATAAATTCAATACATCATTTGTATCAAGCATATTTGTACACATGTCGCCATTTCATTTCCAAATATTTTCTACTTAAGCCCTTGGTATGAGCTCCTCTTTCCCCTCCTTTTTTTTTTTTTATAAATCACATTATTGGGGGCTCATACAACTCCCACCATGATCAATACATATGTCAATTGTATGTGGACCACTTATGCACACTTGTCATCATCACACTCAAAACATCCTCCCTCCACTTTGGACCCCAGTACCAGCTCCCCATGTTTCCCCTTAAAACACTTTCCATCTTAAGTGGAGACACAGTATTCCCCGAAACCATTTTCTATAGAAGATATGTTCCAGGTCCCTATTCAGACACCTGAAAACCCTAAATAAAGTGCTGTCTGAAATATTAAATGGAAAGTTGAAAAAATTCATTGTTTAAAATGCGCACCATTCTGAGAAATAGGCTGAAATCTCATACTGCCCTGCTCAGGACATGAATGTTCCCTCTCTCCAGCATATACACTAGTCAGTTAGTAGCCATCTCATTTGTCAGATTGTTGTGGCATCACAATAGCATGTGTTCAAGAAACACTCATTTTACTTCCTCTTACATACTTTGGACATGTCAGGAGGGACAAGGTCCTGGAGAAGGGCGTCATGAAAGTGGAGGAGCAGTGGCACTGCTGCAACAATGGGCCCCACCACAGAATCCGCTGTGAGGATGGATGGCTGAGCGGCAATTCATGCCCTTGCTATGAGTTGGAACAGAGGCAGCACTTAACAACTTGATCTCTAGGGGAGACTTCACTGCAATGGCTACACAGAACTCGGAGAAAATTCATGACAAAAAGGTTGATTGAGGAAATTAATGATTTGTAGCAAGAAATGCTAGGAGAGATTTGTCAGGATTTCTTATATAAAGTTCTTTGAGGGCTGTTAATAAATGCTCAAAGGGCAGGGGATTTTGCTCTGTGCCTCAACTCAAAGACATTTCTATTTAAGCTTCCTGTGTCAGCAAACCCACCTCCCTGAATTAGGATGCTCACTCCACTTCAGTGAACCTCAGCCTGCAGGCACTCAGCTCCCCTTCCTTGGCAATTCTAACTTCTCCAATTGAGTGCCTCCTGCACAAGAGCACTTTGCTTTATTTGACATGCACCGCTCACATTCTTCCATGCTTGGGCTCCCGATCCTGCTGCTGCTGCTTCTCCGATGTCGCAGTTCTTTTTGGGTTCAGGAGATTCACCGTGCAGGGATCTCAGGTTCAGGGACTTACTCCCTTCCTGGCTCTTTCTGATACTGAAATCCTCCCTCCTGCCTCTCAGAGGGCTCATTTTATACACAGCAGGACAGCACTGGAGGGAATCCTGTTCTCAATTACACACAGATGAACCCTGTACCTTCCCTCACCTTCCTGCCAGACAGGAGGGAGTTAGAAGCTTTGACTAGAAGAGCCATATTAAATATTCCACTGCCTCTTCAATATGTATTGAAATTCCAGAAAGAGAAAACAAAGCAGAAAAAATATTTATAGTAGTGACAGCCAAGAACTTCCCCCAAGTTAATGACAGGCACTGGGCCACAAATCCAGAAGCTCAGAGAATACCAAATACCAATGGATAAGTTTTAAAAATAAAAACCAGGCGAGGAAGGAACTGCTCCAAGCAAGGCAAAAAGCAGAAACCACATCCTACAGAGTCTTATGAGCTATGCTAAGGAATGTTTATTCAGAGAATTAGAGTCTCTGGTGGGTTTGAAGCAAGGAAGTGAAACTTCAGAAGGAAGTGAAACTTCAGAAGGAAGTGAAAATCAAGCTGCACCTAAAGATAGAAAAGTGTCATTCATGTCATTATACCAAAGAATTGGCGTTAGCACCTTGTGTTGTGACACTGGGAAAGTCTCTTTTCACCAGGCCCATAGCCTCTAAAAGGAAATGATGAGAAATGAAGGTGGAAACGATAAATAATTCCAAACTCACTACTCTCAATTCTGACTCACAGATGCAATAGGACAGAGCAGAACTGCCTCTTCAAGTTCCTGAGACTAAACCTTTATGGGAATAGACTAGCATATCTTTCTCCCCTAGAAATAATAAGACTCTAAATTGTGGATGGACTATAAATGGCTTGATTTCTGCATTGATTCTGAAATGGCCAATGTCTTTCCAATTCAGTCTGTTCGGCTTTCATCTTAATTGTCAAATTTGTGCTTGCCTTCTTAAAAATTAGAGATATCATACTGCTTATAGAAAAAGGTAACTGATTCAACGTCAAACTGTTAGTTTTCTTTTATATCATCCTGCTCTCTTCCCTATAAAAGCAGCATATAGCCAAGAAATAACACAAAAGAGGTGGGACATGATGTCACTACAAGTATTTCACTTTAGACTTACCCACTGTTAACTCTTCTGTTTCAGGGTTTTGTGTCTGGAATGGGCGTTTTACTTGTCCCTACTAGAATCCTACTCATCTATCAGGTCCTAATGAAAATTTCCTCTGAAAATTTGTCCCTAACTGCCCATGTGGAGTTCACCTCCTACCTCTGCCCCTCAGCAGCCTCTTCCTACTTCCTACATGTACAGAGCATGAGGGAAAGTAAAAATACACCCGTGTTGGGGTTCTAGTTAACATGCATAGATTTGTAACAAATAAAATGTAGTTAAATTCCTTCCTGACAATCACTGAAGACAAGATGGGTGCATAAGCAAATGTAATGAAGAAAGCTGATGGTGTTCGGCTATTCAATGATAGTGTTTGGGGTCTTCGCAACAAATCCCACATGGGAGAAGCACACCAGCCTGTGTGATCATGAAGTGTTGACAGGAATCAGAAGTTCAAAAACATGGACCCAATTCAATGTGAAGGGTCATGAATGCAATAGAGATCCAAAACCCACCTGCAAGGTAATTGGACATTGCCTCACAGTCCCTCCATTTATCATCACGGTAAGGATGATGAGTCCCAGGTGCAGCATGGCACTGATGAACCACTTAATTATCCACTAGTTTTTAAATATTTCCTCCCCTCACTCTGAACGCTGTTATTTGTTTTACCTCATTGATCAGGTTAGATTTGAGTATATTTATATATTTAAGATTGTGCAAGTCAAGATAGGTAACAGCAGAAAGAATAACAGGAGTAATGATTCCCTGGGAGCACAGCAAGTGGGGAAGGGAATGAGAAGCTGAAAGCATTCATGACTATATCCCAATCAATGGGATGAATAATTGAAACGGTGTGAATAAATATATTGGATTGTGTAAGATGTTAATTAACGATTGTGGGGAAATGTTTTAAAATTGATTGTGGGGTTGACTACAGTTCTTAATATGATTAAACTATTGAATTGTATGCTGTGTAAATTATATGCTAATAAACTGTCAAAAGAAAATATTTGTAAATGTGGTTAAACATAACTTTGCAAACAGCGGATGACTGCAAACAACCATTATGATGCCTAAAAAAAAAAAACAAAAAAAACACCTAAAACTCAAACTAAACAAGCAACACCATGTGACGATCAGCTAGCTTAAAGACTTAATTTTCCATCAGTCTCATAATCAAGATCAAAGCTAAGAAGACAGTTGTGTCGAATGAATTGCAACCAGGAACGAATTGTGTGCTTCCCCAGTGGGATACAGAGAGACAGGTCCAACACAAGCTCTGGCTTCTGAGAGGATCTGCTGGGCCTGTTATATTCAAGACAAGGTAGTGACTTGTGTTACAAGATCCCCAAAAGGTCATCTTGATAGATTCTTCACAAGGGTACAGGATGATCGTGCAGGCTTATTATGAAGAAATTTTTTAAAAATTGAAAACTGCACTGGTGAGAAGGCCAAGAAAGTCATCTGACATTTTTTTTTAAATCACAATGCATCTGATCATTCTTCTAGGGTAGCCAGGGTCATCCTAAGAGAATTGTGTTGAGACACCACCCCATCTACTCTATATTCCTGCTCCTGTCCCTTGAAATTTCTTTTTGTTCCCCAAGCCCAAGGAACATTGAAAAGAAACATTATTTGAGGATCCAAGGATGCCCAAACTGTGTTCAGATGTGGTCTGAAGGGTGAGAGAGTTGCAGCAGTATCTTCAGAAGGGTGTAGATTTAGGTGCAGACTGTTGAGAAAAAAACAGCTTCACGTTTGTATATTTTTAAAATAAAAATGACTTTTGTAGCAATATGTGGGTGTTCATTTGTTGTAATGATAGCATTGTGTGTTATCTTAAGTAGCATTCTCTATTCTATATGTCTAGGTGGTCATATCCATTGCAATGGCTACACAGAACTCACAAGTATAATTCAAAGAACTTATTAGGAAAGCCGCTAGGTTGTAATGCAAGTGAGAAATGCTCGATACAATTGTTCCACGTATTACCAAGTTCCTTCGGATCTGCTAATATAATGCCCAAAGGCTCCACTTTCGTGGGTGAGCAAGCTCGGCTTCCCTCAAGAAGTACCCAGGCACCCCACTCCGTAGGACAGCCACTTGCTACAAAGCACTCAGCATTGTTCTGTGGGTTGGAGAGTTCACCACTCTGGTCCATGTTCCGGTTCCTGGTTCTGTTACTGCTCTTCTGATGATGCAGCTGTCTTCTGCATCCCAAAGGCTCACAGCATGGGGATCTTGGATTCCTTGCAGGCACTTAATGGTAATGAGATCCCTCCTGCTTCCCAGGGGGCTCACTTTATATACATGCATCTCATATGCACCTAGGTCAGCAGTTCTCAAGCTGTGGGTCGCGACCCCTTTGGGGGTTGAGGGGCCCTTTCACAGGGGTCACCTGATTCATAACAATAGCAAAATTACAGTAATGAAGTAGCAAGGAAAATAATTTTATGGTTGTTGGTGGGGGAGGAGGGTCACCACAACATGAGGACTGTATTAAAGGGTTGCAGTATTAGGAAGGATAGGAATCTTGTTCACAATCACTCACAAGTGAATCCTACCAGTATTTCCCCACCTTCTCATCAGACCAATACGGGGAAAGGTTGGTTGATGGAAATTTGGGACTTTGACAAGAAGCGCCATTTCTGCTGCAGCTCCTCTTTCAGGTACTACAGGGCTAGAAGCCCGTCCTTCTCTTCCCGCCCTGTTGCCTCAGTGTGGCGGAAACAAGGAGGCGACACTCAGATCACCCTCAGGACTGCAGGCATGTTGTTAGCCAGCTGTCAGCCCTCTTCTGAGCTGCCTTGACTGAACAGAATTACTTCTCCAACAGTCACTGTTATCCTTTAAGTCAAGTCCCCCCAAAATATGTATTATAAATCCTAACCCATACACCTGTGATTTTAACCCATTTAGGAACGGGCATTAATTTATTGTATTGATGAATGGTATTTGTTTAGGGTGTCTTTTTAAAATCATTTTATTGGGGGCTCATGCAATACTTATCACAATCCATTCATACATTCACTGCATCAAGCACATTTGTACATTTGTCGCCACCATCATTCTCAAAACATTTGCTTTCTACTTGAGTCCTTGGTATTAGCTCCTCAGTTCTCCCCCTCCCTTCCCTCATGGACTCTTGATAATTTATAAATTATTATTATTTTGTCACATTTTACATGATGTCTCCCTTCACCCACTCCTCTGCTCTCCATCCTCTATAGAAGAGGTTATATGTAGATCCATATACTCTGTTCACCCTTTCTACCTACCCCACCTTCCCTCCACTCTCTCTGTATCACCACTCTCACCCCGGTCCTGAAGGGATCATCTGTCCTGGATTCCCCATGTTTCCAGTTTCTATCTGTACCAGTGGACATGCTCTGATCTCTCCAGATTTGTAAGGTAGAATTGGGATCATGAGAGTTGGGGATGGAGGAGAGGACGCATTTAAAGAACTAGAGGAAAGACCTATGTTTTAGGGTGTGTCTGCAGTCAATTCCATTTGAGATAGCAACAAGATTCAAGGGGCAGTAAGCAGAGAGGGGAAAGGGAGATGCCGCACCACCAGAAGATCACCCAGCGCTCGAAGCTCAAAAGAGGAGGAACGACATCCTCTACAGCGGGGCCTGAGTTCGAACAGCGGCAGTTTACCTAGTCTTTCTTCTGTGAAGAATGCACTGCCACCGGGTTAATTCCGACTCGTCGTGACCTTGTAGAAGGGTGTGGAACTGTTCTGGTGAGTTTCCAAAGCCATACACTTGACGGAAGAAGATAGACTCATCGTTCTCTCGCGGAGCAGCTGGTGATTTCAAAGTGATGTCCTTGAGCTGAGCGGCCACCATGCTCCGATGCTGAGTGAATTGGGCTCGGCAACAGTTAGTAACTGACAGCCAATCATTTGTGTCACACAGGTTCATTATCTTAATATATTAGTAACAGAGAATCTTGCCTTATTTCCATTTCACTGATGATAATTTTGGTGCAGGACCATTTTATACTGTGGTAGTAAGTTGTCCACGATAAAATAGATGCCATTTTAATGATATATATATGCTGTGGAAAATAGTCCACTGTAAAAACCTCAGTGGTTCACATTTCAGCCACTGGAGGTCATCACTGATCTAGCAGAATGTGCAGCTCTACCAGCTGATGGAGGCAAATGAGATTTCATAATTACAGGAGAGGGCTTCCAAAATTTGTGGAAAAATGGGATATTTATAGTAACGTTTAAGAGTCTTGTGTTTTAATTGTCCAAACTTCATATAATGAGCAGCAATATCCACCCTTCTTCATAAAGTACACTTTCAGCATTTTTTAAAAATCATTTAATTGGGGGCTCATACAACTCATCACAATCTATACATACATACATCGTGTCAAGCACATTTGTACATTTGTCGCCATCATCATTCTTAAAACATTTGCTTTCTACTTGAGCCCTTGATATCAGCTCCTTTCCCCCCCTCCCTTTCTGCTCCTCCCTCCTTCATGGACCCTTGATAATTTATAAATTATTATTATTTTGTCATATCTTACACTGTCCGACAACTCCCTTTACTTACTTTTCTATTGTCCATCCCACAGGGAGAAGGTTATGTGTAGATCCTTGTAATTGGTTCCCCCTATCTACCCCATCTTCTCTCCACTCTCATGGTCTAGTCAGACTTGTAAGGGATCATGACAGTGGGGTGGGACTGGGGAAAGCATTTAGGAACTAGAGGAAAGTTTGAGTCCCTAATCTGCACTCCCCATCATTCACCATGATTTTATTGTTGGTTCCTTGATGTCTGATACCTGATCCCTCAGACACTCTGTGATCACACAGCCTAATGTGCTTCTTCCATGTGGGCTTTGTTGCCCAACTGAGCTAGATAGATACTTGTTTGTCTTGAAGATTCCAGCACTATGTTTTATTATATCCAGGAACCCTCAACTTTCTTCACCAAATTTGCTTATGTACCCACTTTATCTTCAGTAAATATATCGGGAACACGAGCATCATGGAATGCCAGTTTAATAGAACAAAGTATTCTTGCATTGAGGGAGTACTTGAGTGGAGGCCCAATGTCCATCTGCTACCTTCATACTAAACTTACAAGTACATACATATAACTTTATGTCCCCATCATCATATAGAAAGGTCTTTACATATGTACATGCCTGTATTTAGACCTCTATAAATGCCCTTCATTTGCTCCCCTGTGCACTGATCAAACATGTCCCTCCCCTTATTTTCAACATTTTTTACTCTCCACTACCACCACCACCACCAAATCCCATGAGAATGAATTCTCATCTAACAATTCTTGGGGATGCCCTCTAAGCACATGAAGTCCTGGGTGGGTGAAAAAAGAAGAGGATGCATGATGAAGGCCATGTAAACAGTGGTACTGCTGCCTTGTGAAAGAGCGAGAGCTTGCAGCACTACCCAGCTCTTTCAACTGGGTCCACATGTGTGACCTTTATCCATGTTAAGGCTCCTCGGTGGGGTGGTGGTGAAGTGCTTACCTGCCGATTCTGTTACTTCTCTGAGTACGTCTAAGTTCCTCATTGAATAGATGCAGAAAGTGAGCCGCAGAGAGGGAAGATACAGGTGGCAGAGTCAGACTTCAAGGCAGAGACCACTCCCAAGGGAAGCGGGCTATACTTTTGTGAAGATTTGCACGATGTTTCCTCAAAATGTGATCCCTCGCCTAACTGCATGTTAATCACATATATTAAGTATTAAATGTAAAAATTATTAAACCACCCTTTGCATCATCCTAGAGTTATTGGATCATCATCCCTGATAGGTGGAAGCATCTGTATTTTAGTAAAAATCCTCTAAACAGACTCCTGTGCACATTCATTTGGAGAATCCCTGAGGAAACTGAAGTCAGGGAGGCCTCCTCTCTTGGATAGGGAGGTGGAAGAGAAGGGCCCTCAGGGAGCATGGGTGGAGTAACAGCAGGGCGAGAGCCCCCCTCACACTCAAAACCCAACGCATTGCCATCGCGCCCAGGCCGGTTCACAGCAACCCTTTAGGACAACCCTGTGGAACTGCTGCCGGTGTTTCCCAGCCTGGAACTCGTTGCAGGAGGGAAAGGCTCATCTTTTTCCTGCTCTGGTGCTTTCCAACTCCGGACCTTGCCCGTAGTAGCCCGCGTGGAAGCACTGGGCCACCAGGCCGCACCGGTGCCTTCTTACATACGCCAGATAGCTCACTAGCGCTGAGTGAGTCAATACAAGTACGTCTCTACCCTGTTTATGGGGCCCCCTGACAGTGAAGCAGGGGGAATACACCCAGGTGCTCAGCTGGCATCGCAAAGGACACATTTGTGTTCGGTTCCTTTGGTCCTCCGCTTTATCCTCCCGATTCCTCGGCTACCATGCTCGGAGGGTGGCCATTCCGTGTCTGGAGAAGTGCCTTCAGGGGCCTGTTTAGCTTATAGAATTTCCATTTTATAAATGTGGGTATCACCACTCAAGGTATTATTCTTAGAATTTAAAATGTTGAATTTCTTACAAAGGTCCGTGCTGAGGCCAAATAAAGAATTAATGCCTGGGATTGACGTCATGTCCTTGCAGAAACCAACCGCTTCGAGTCCTTCACACGTGTAGGTCTAACAGGGGTTCACTGGTTGAACTTGCTGGCTCTTGTCCGGAAGTACTTGGCCCTTCCCTTGATAGATATCTTCGAAGAAGTCCATCGGCTGCCTCACCATGGTGCAGGCTTCCGGTTTATTTACATTTTGCGGTCAGGATTCTCAAAAGAGAGCTTTATCCACAGCTGGTTCCATTACCCTTTCACCTCAGTTAGAAATCAGAAGAGAATTCTTAGAAACAGAATTCGGTTGACCTTTACAGTGCAAGCAAAGAAAGATGGAATATTTATTGAATCTACAAGGATTGCCTTTGGCAACAAAATTAATATGATTATCATTGATTTGTATATTATTTGTTTGGGGGGGAAAGGGGTGCATCACTGCCCTTTGGTGAGAGTAGAAGGTCCAGCCATGCTCCCGGAGAGCTGCTGCTGGATTTGAACCGTCAAGCCAATGGGCCGCAGTCCTGCACACAACCACTACGCCACCGGGGCTCAGCCCCAGATTTGTATGTTCTTAAAGTGCTCTGTGACACCAAGGTGGGTCTGACCATTAGCGACCCTCCACCCAGCAGAACACTCTTTCCTTGCTCTGACACCACCCTCACAATTGCTGCAGCCACAGCCGATCCAGTTCATGGAGGGTCTTCTGGTGATCACTGGCCTTTGCAAGGGACTAGTTCCTACTGAGAACGTATCCAAAGAATGTGAAATGACGTTTGATCATCCCTACTTGTAAGAGTCATTCTGGCCATGTCTCTTCCAAGACAGACTTGCTTGTTCTTCCGGAAGCCCATGGAACATTATTCATTACTCCCTGCCAACCCCATATCTCCAGGGCATCAATTCTTCTTTAGTCTTCCCCGTTTGTTGTCCAGCTTTCGCATGTATATGAGACAATGACAATCCCATGGCTGGTGTTAGGTGTACCTTCGTCCTCAAAGTAATGTTTACTTATTATCTATTTATTTATTTATTTGTATTATTTTCATATCTTCCACCAACCATTGTCTCCTTTTCCCCATGGTTTCTGTTGTTTGTCCTGGAGGCGGAGGGGTGTGCTTATGTGTCAATCACTGGTGGAGAGAGGAGGATAGAAGGGGGAACTGATCAACATCTTTAACACTTTAAAGAGATATTTTCCATAATTATCTTAAAACATTACAGTCTAGAATGAATACGCTTCTTTATATAACTATTAATTCTGTCAATTTATCATATAATTTTTGAACAGCTATACATGTAGCTAGGCACACTAATTTGTTTTAATTAAAATTCCCCTTTGAGTCAATTACTCAGAAATGAGCCCTCTCTGACTCACCCCTGGCTAGCTTTCACAGGATGCTCATTTCCTGCCTGCCATACTCCTCTTCAATTATCACGTTCAGAGACCGTGATAGACTATGAAACTTTCACAAAATGAGGAAGTAGCCTAAATAATTGACTCCCTCTGGAGATACTTTCTTGTCTCTACTGGAGCAAATTTGATACTATAAAGTAATGTAAGCGATTGAAACACATAGCAAATTTGAATTTAACAAATCATATTTGTAGAACTATATGCGCGCCAGTGCGTATTCCACCCTGTCCTGCGAGGTCGTCGTGAGCTGAAATCCACTCACTTCTAGTGAGTTTGGTTTCTTGAGTTCCAGCTCTAGATTTGCTTGACTTGGTACTCTTGTTATTAATTACAGCGTGAGAGTTTTCTTATCTTCCCCAGGGTAATAATTATCCCATCAATCTCCAATTAACCCACTGCCAAGGAGACAACTCTGACTCATAGCAATCCAGTCGGACAGATGATAAAACTGCGGCTGCTCAGGGTCTCCACGGCTGCAAGTCTGTAAGGAAGTAGGGCCATTGGTTTGCTTGAAGCGCTCATCTCTCTTTAAAGACCACTGAGCCGCTGGAGCTCATGCAGTCCTCAAGTAAAGGTTAGTAAGCCAGGACTTTGCCATGGCTCTTTCTACGTTGACAATCTGCTGCGAATTTGCCGTTCTACCACAAATAGTCTGAATCAGAATCTACATTTTAACAAGCTGCCCAGGAGGCTCTTGTTGATTCCCCAGAGTCTTTTATAGATCTGCAGGTGAGCCTGGTGTTTAACCCAGGGATCACTTGGGATCTTCTTAAAAGAGCTATTCTAATTCAGACCCTTTGGGCAGAAATGTACGTTCTCAGCAGGGGATTGCTCTTGAATGAACGTTTTCAAAGCCTCGTGTAAGTGAAGGCTTTTAGCTAGATTTCAGTCTTTACAAAGTTATTATAGAACAAATTAACAACAATAATAAAGCCTAAATTTATCTACTAAATTGGTTTAGCCATGGCTTGGTTCAGTCTATTCAAATGTTGGAAGGGTACTAATTCAATCTGTCCATATCCAAATGAGGCACACACTGAGCTGTCTATCATTGGTTTCCTAATTGACAACTAGTGGGAGAGGTAGATGGATGCCTCCTTACTTATTCATGCAACTTGTCACTTTGGTCACAAACTGGCCATAAGGAATGTTTCCATCTGATTCCTCTGCTAATGCTGAAGAAAATTCCACCCAGGTCTGTATCTGTGTATCTAAGGAGGATCAATAGATCCTTTACTAAATGAATCAAGTTTAAAATGAATATTAGTAAGTGTTCTATTAGCCCTCTTTTCCCCCCAAACACTGATTTTTGATCCCCTAACTCTATGGCTTATAAATGTGTGAATGCATTGTTTAAAGGCCCAAAATGGGTCTTTGTTTAAGGTCTTACAACATTACAAAGATAAGTTACAAAAGGACACAAAGGTTAAAAAAAAAAAAGCATGCATGCATGTTGGGTGAACTCCCCACAGAACTATCCACCAGGCTTGCTGCACCAGGCAGGTGGGTACAGGCTTTCTTATCACTTAGAATTTATCTTTGTATATTTATATGTTTAAAAGAAAACTGGTATGTGTTTCATTACAGACAGAATGGACTAAAAAAGACCAAAAAAACCAAGAATAAATTGTACTTTGTGGTGGGTTTCATGTGGTAAGTGAAGAAAAAGTGGACATGCCATCAATATAATTATCAGTCCTTGTGCCCACAGAAGCAGAAGACTGAGAAGATGAGAGCAGTATTTTCCCTCGTTCTTTAAATCATCCATCCATTCCTTTTTCCATGCCACACACATTCACTGAACAGTTCTGTGGACAATGTATCGCCTCAGTCTCTAAAGAGGTTTCCTATAAGTTTCTTTCCATTTACAACAAAAGTGGGGCTTGTACGATGTGAAGCAATCTTAGGAGGGAATAGATGATAAAGTGTTTGTTTAATGGCAAAAGCAAAACAAGGGTTGACTACTAAAGACATTAAGTTCTAAGAAAATACAAAAAATAGCACCAAAGTTGTAGTTTGGGGGTGGGATGGAGTCTTCTGGAAAATGCTACCTACAGTTGTCCATGAATTCAAGTCACACTGAACCTTCTGACATCTATTAGGAGTGCTGCATGAAACTAGAGGTGGTTGACCCTGAAGCTGGGGACTTCACAAATGAGAATGGAAGACATGTACCTAAGAGTTATGCTTGACTACAAACTTAAAAGTGAGCAGTTCAAACCGAGTGTTGGCACGGGAGAGACAGGAGAGAATGCTAAGGCACATGGGATTTCCAGGAGTCAGCAACAACTGGTTTAGGTTTGGAGGTTTGAAGTGCCTGCAGGGCTGAAGTAAAATGCAAGGGAAGTTTCCTTGAAGAGCCAGTAAAAGAGAAATGAAAAATGAGGAGGAGAGAAAGTAATCAGGACAAGGCTTTCATAGAATTGGTGATACACCCAATGCTGGGGGTGAAATGTATTTAGGGAAAACAAAGCCATAAAACTGAAATACAGGAAGGAACTAGGAGGGAAAGGGAATTTATAGAGGTCTAAATACATGCATGTACATATTTACTAGCCGAGAAGTAGCAAAGCTCACAGACAAGAAGCACACCAGTCTGTGTCATCATGAGGTGTCTATAATATCAGGTATCAGACAACAAAGAACAAAAAAAAAATCATATCATTGTGAATGAGGGGGAGTGTGGAGTGGAGACCCGAAACCCATCTGTAGGCAACTGGACATCCCCTTAGAGAAGGGTCTCAGGGAGAAGATAAGCTAGTGAGGGTGTTGTATAACACTGAGGAAACATACAAGTTTCCTCTAGTTCTTTAATGCTCTCCCCCCACCCCACCTATCATGATCTCAATTCTACCTTATAAATCAAGCTAGACCAGCGGATGTACATGGATACAGATCAGAGCTGGAAACAGGGAATTCAGGAGAGAGAAACCCCTCAGGATCAATAATGAGAATAGAGATACCAGGAGGGGAAGGGAAAGGTGGGAGAGACAGAGGGAACCATCACAATGAGAAAAGTAGGTAAAGGGAGACATCAGACAGTGTAATACATGGAAAAATAGTGATAATTTATAAATTATCAAGGTTTCATGAGGGAGTGAGCGCGGACGGGGGGGATGAGGAGCTAATACCAAGGGCTCAAGTAGAAGGCAAATGTTTTGAGAATGATGATGGCAACAAATGTGCTTGACACAATGGATAGAAGTATGGATTGTGAGAAGAGTTGTGTGAGCACCCAATAAAAGGATTTATTTTTAAAAACTGAAGATATTTATATACCAGCTAATTAAACCATAAAAAAAATCATTGAACTAGCTATTTATTAACTACAGAGTGAAAAACAAGTGATTTGGGGAATCAATAGAGTAATAGCAGGAGCCAGCTTGGATGTGGAAATGTGTACCCTGTAATTTTGACAGTTGCAGTGCAGAAGCAAAATAGCAGTGCTTAGTTCAAGAGGAGTGATCTAGAGTTTACATCTGAAATGGGTCGAGCCTGGGGCAACATGGAAATCCAGGCAATAAGTCCAAAGCATGTCTCCAGCAAGTTGATGGAGTCAATTTAGCTCATCTGGTGACTTCTCTCGTGGACCCTTCTGGTCTCTGGGCAGTGAGTGAGGAGATAGATAGATCCAGAGGCTGAGTGGTAGAATTTTAGAAAACCCACCAGGACCTGCTTGGGTATTCTCCTATGTTTCTCTTCCCTCTAGTAGTAGAGATACTTACAGTGGGTATGAGCTGAAGTTAGGGTGGATGACATTCTACATAAAATGTGGCCGCCTGCTGGTTAGGTATCTGATGGCATCTGGTAAGGACAGGAACTGAAAGCAGAAAAGTGACTGTTTAAGGATCGTTTTGCTGGCCTTCTGAATTGTTTTTGGAAAGAAACCTGTATTATTTATACTGTCATATTTTTGTGCATCAAGACATAGCTCCTAGTTGTCTATTAGGAGCATTGAACTCATAGGTACTGAATAAGCGATGACAAAATCATTTTCCACTCTTTGCTCTAAGAAACACTCATCAGAAAAACCGGTTATCAATACTGTTTCATGACAATATAAAAGGAAAGCCTAAAGATAAACTCCTAAAGTCATATACAGTTAATTAAAAAAAAAAAACCCTTCACTCCCATCAAGTCAATGCTGATTCATAGTGACCCAAAAGGAGAGGCTAGAACTTGCCCTGGAGGTTTCTGAGGCTGTAACTTTTCATGGGAGTAGAACATCCTATCTTCCTCCCTCAGTGTGGTTGGTGGTTTCAACCTGCTGACCTTGCAGTTAACAGCACACCACCTAACCACTCTGCTTTGATGGAGGCAAGCCTAACAATGAGCAGACGTTTGGTCACTGTATGCTCTGACTTCCAGGATCAAATCCAGGCAGGGAGGTATCCTTGAACAATCTCAGCCAGTCTCAGAAGTCCAAACTTTGCAGTTCATTCATCATATAGCTACTGGCCTCTATAGTTCTTTATAAATCTTCCAATCCAGTCCAGCCTTCCACCTCTCCTGAGGGAACAGGAGGGAGCAGCTCAATATACAATTTCAATTTCTCATTAATCCTTGAGTTGGAGAATATGACATGTATGTGAACAATATGATATAGATGCACATAATTTGTATGTTGTCATCTAAGTAAACTCACTGGAATTTTATTGCAATGCCCTCTAGGCTGATGCCACAGAAAAATATCCCTTCCAGGATTAAAAAGACAGAATTAAGGCTATAAATAGAGTTGTGGAAAGGCACACATATTTAAAATACTATAAAGAAATATAAGCAGTTCTAGGGAAATTATACTTTTCAAAACTGGGGAATCACTTAAAAATTTAACTGACTTGATTAAAGAGGAATACTGGAATATAAGTGCATCTTTTCGTTCTTTCTTCTCACTCATATATTGGGATGTGGCCACCTGAGCTGCTTATTAAGTACCTATGAAATGTTTCCACAGTAGTAAGGTTATGTCTCTCCTTGTTATGACACTGCTGCATATTTCTAAACAGACACCACAGGATGTGTGAGTAAAATGTTTGTCTAGGTGTTATTATTGTTCAAATAGGCAAAGCATAAATTCTTCCCAGACATTTGTTATCTCAGAGAATTCCTCATGTCATTTATAGTAAAGTAGTGCACCACAGAAAGCATCAAAGGTAACATGCTTTTTCTGAAGAGAAGTTGCCATTTCCTTGGCTCACTGCATATCCTGAAAGCAGATATATAATTGAACCATTCAAAATTTGTATACTTCCTTTCATTAATAATTGTCTGCTCTCGCCAAAATAAAATAATAACAGTCTCTCACACAGAACACATTGCTTACACAAAGCATCTGTGTGTCACTGGAAGAAAGGGAATATTTAGAGTCTCCAAGCACCACATCGCATAAAATGGAAATTGGTTTCATTTCCCATTTATATTAAGGGTAATCCTCAAAAATGTCTTGCCAGTTCACTGTGTTTCATTTTCTCTGTGAATAGTTCATCAAATTCTGTCTTCTGCTTTGAAGCAAAGTCATTTATCCAATCATCCACTGCTCCTGGAAAAATCAGAAATGAGTCAGATAAAAGAGAATTTAAGTATACAGAATTCATAAAAGAAATCTTTCAAAGTCACAATAAAATAAGAACATTTGTTATCACTTGATACTTAGATTGTGAAGGTTATTCCATTCTTCAGTCACTACCTATTGTTTTTAATATTTCTATAATTAATTTCTGCTGGTTAACTGTGTGGTTCTTAGAAATACTTCAAATTAACTTCAAAGGTTTTACTCTAGCAAGCAAGGGATTGTCCAACACAAACAAACTTCATAGAAACACAAGGCAGATAAAGGAAGTGGAATGACATATCTTCCTGCCTCTCCTTATGCACCCCTAGCTGAAGTTGTGCTCATAACATACCATCAAAACCAAACTCACTGCCATTGAGTCCGTCCTGACTCCTGATGTCCCTCTAGGACAGGATCCAGCTGCCCCTGGGGGTTTTCAGGTGCACACAATGGAAGAAAATATTTTTGAACTTATTGTAGTAGTGATTCTACAATGCTGCTTGATATGATTGAGCTATGGAATGGTATGATATCTGTAAGAGCTCCCAATAAAACAGTTTTTTTTTTATTGGAGAGGGGGGGGAGAGAGAAATATATTAAGATATCAGAATCTTTGTTGTTGGTTCTGACTCCAATGATGATTAAAAGAAAAAAACCTGTATAAGAAGTAGCAATGTGGAATTTTTCTGTCTTGACAAAGAAAAAGGGATTAGGGGATAGGGGTGGGATGGGAGGATCCCAGAGTCAAGGAAGTCTCACTGCTTCTAATGAACTTAGAAGTGATTCCTGAAAGTATAGTCTTGTCTCACTGCATCTAAAAGATGCCAAATGGGTTCTCAGATCAACTTCATGTGGCTCAACAAACTTCTCTGTGAAAAACTGTTGGCCCAGTGTCTAGTATTTAGAAAAAGAAGAATGATGTGACTTATCAAAAATCTTTAGTTGTTCCTGGTTCTTCCCATTTACTTCTGGGGCCTAATTTTCCCAAACTCCCTTCCTTTAACCTGTTTACCTGTCTGGTGTGACGGATTGAAGTGTGTCCCCCCCCAATAGGTGTTGAATTCCCATCAGCCATTGTCCCTGTGAGGCTCACTGGTGGCATAGTGGATTTCTCTTTGAGTTGCTAGCCACAAGGAAGGTCAGCAAATCAAAACTATCAGCTATTCTTCCAGTTACGATTTACAGCCTCGGAAGCTCAGAAGAGCAGTTCTCTTCTGCCCGCTATTAGTCAAAATTGACTAGATAGCAGTGATTTTTTTTTTTACCTAACTCTACATGTGGACATGTTCCTGTTATCAAGTAGGGTTTTCTTTTGATTTGCTAGTGATTGCTTACCGGGGTAGATTAGATCTTAAGTAAAATCACTTCGGAGTTCTAAAAAGACCACAATAGACACAGAGTTTTAGACAAGGGGAAGGCGGATGCCAAGGAATACCAAGAGATTTCTAAAGCCGCTAATGAAGCAGGACCTCTCATGAGAGCCATACCCTGAGTGTGGGCATCTAGCTTTCTGATCTGTGGAATAATAAATTCCTGTTCCTAAACACTACTTCCACGGGGCATATTTTGTTTCTGAGGCACAAGGGAGCTAATAGAACTTTCTCTTAAGAAAAGAAAAATAGGGCTGAGCCCCGGTGGTGTAAGTGGTTGAGTGAGGGACTGCGGTCCATAGGCTTGGCGGTTCAAATCCAGCGGCGGCTCTCAGGAGCAGCACTGGGTAGCGCCCACGACCACCAGAGGCAGTGATGCCCCCTCCCCCCCAAAAAAAGAAAAGAAAAAATAATTAACGAAAAGGAATGGTTGTTTGTGTAAAACCAAACCAACCAAACTCACTACCATCAAATTTATTCTCATGCAGAGCAACCTGTTAGGGTAGAATTGCCCATTTGGGGTTTCCAGGACTTTAAATCTTTACAGAAGCAGACAGCTTCATCTCTGTCCTGCAGGGTGGTGGGTGGTAGCTCAGTGCGCAAGGCACTATGCCACTGAAAAACACCAAACTCGCTGTCCTCGAGTGAACGCTGAGTCAGAGCAGCCCCCTGTGGGGTTCTGAGACTATCACTGCTTAGGAGGAGCAGAAAACCCAGTCTGTTCCCTGCAGAGCTGCCGGTGGTTTTGAACTGCCGAGCATGAGGAGCACAATCCAGGGAGTAACCACTAAGCCACCATGGGGGGGGGGGGGAGGCTCCTACTATGTCACTAGTACTCTTTAATTGTCTACATGGATTACAAGAAATACAGCTAAGCAAAAGAACATAAAAAAATCAAGGAAATAAAGCTCCAAATCAAACACACTGCCATCAAATAGATTCTGACTCTCTATGGGGTTTCAGAGGACAAAATTTTATGAGGATTTTCATCCTCCTTTTTCCTAAGTAGCTGGTGAATTTGAACCACTAACCTTTAGGTTGGCACCCCAATGCTTATCCCTTGGTACTGCCTCGGGTTCCTTGGGAAATAGACGTCCAAGCAAAACACAAATAACCATATCTCTGCCATCAGTGGATCACTACAGTCAAGTTCTCTCAGTAAGATGCATGTATTAGAGTGCCTTGGGACATTCATTAGGGTGCATTAGTAAGATAAAAGCTTAAAAGCCCAATCAAAAGAATGGGTGCCAATGGAATTGGCAGGGCCAGATACATTTAAGACAGAAAAGTGAGCTCAGAAAGTTGTGATGACCGTGCTTTCGAGGGTACACTTCAAAGGAGTAGACTTCATAGATATAGGATGACCATGGGACTTTATTAGGAAGAAGTTTTCAGAAAACTCAAAACAGTATTGTTGCGAAAATGGCCATGAAAGTTGCACCAAGGAAGTTTTTCCCCCATCACAATGCACCTATAATTCTTTGAGAGAAGCAATGGCTACCAGGATTTTACTGAGTAAATGTATTCCATCCATCCTGATCCTGTCCGGTCCGACTTCTTCATGTTCCCCAAACACAAAGAACCTTTCATTTGGGTCCTTCGAGGACGCCCAAACTCCCATTTTGACCTGATGTGAATGGGAGAGGGTCGAGTTCTTCTGGAGAAGTTTCAAGAGATAGAAACACTGCCTTCAAATGTACATAGACCTATATAGAAGATATGTTGAGAAATAATAGTTGTGTACTTTGCTATGTTGTTTTAATAAAGGTGTAACAATACCATTTGACTGGCCATCTTATCTTCCTCTAATATAGCTGACAGGTTGACTGTTACTTATTCTTCCAGATGTTCTTTATAAACACAAATATTGACTCATCTTCATGCCTATTAAAATGGTACAATTACAGCTGCTGTTGTTGTTCTTTAACATATCATACCCTGGTTGCTTTCCTATGTTAATATGTATGACTCACAATAAAAATTGAGGTGGAGTAGGGTAAGAGTTGATCCAGAGACTGATGCCACCATTTACTCTTGGGTGACTTAGGACAAATTTCTCAAGTGCCCAGTAAAATGTAAAAGCACCAATACTATCCTCAAATGTTCACTGTCAAGTTGAAATAAAATAAATCATGTATCTTTTGATAGTCAGGGACTATCAACTTTCTTCACCACCTTTACTTATGCACATATTTATTTTCAGTGATCATGTCGGGAAGGTGAGCATCATGGAATGTGAATTTAATAGAACCAAATGTTCTTGCACTGAGGAAGTACTTGAGTGGAGGTCCAATACCCATCTGCTGTCCTACTACTATGCCTGTAAGTATATGCTCATTGATCTATTTCCCCATCATCCCATGTAAATATATGCACCTATGTACATGCCTGTATTTAAACTTCAAAAATGCCCTTTACCCCCCAGTTCTTTCCTCTATTCCCTTTTACTTTCCTCTTCTCCCACTATCATCCTCAGCCTCCATGTAGGTTTCATTATTTTCTTTCTGTTACATTACTCTTGATCGATCCCTATCAGACTTCTCTCACCTACCTTGTCACTGATTTTGGATCAATTGTTATTCTCTTATCCCTGGGTTGATCAACACCATCTCCTTTCCACCTCCTCCCCTTTTCCCATGTCCCCCACCCCAGAACCATCAGTCCCATTGTTTTCACTTCCAGACTGTTTGTCCAGCCTATCTTATCTAGATAGACCTGCAGATGTAGCATCTGGGGTCTTAAAGGCTTGAAAGTAAACAAGCAGCCATCTAGCTCAGAAGCAACAAAGCCCAAATGGATGAAGCACATCAGCTTGTGGGACCATGAGGTGTCAAAGGAATCAGTTATCAGGCTTCAAGAACTAAGAATCATAACATTGCGTGCTCATTTTCCTGATATGATCGCTGACAACAAGTATGTGCATAAGCAAATGTGGTGAAGAAAGCTGATGGTGTCTGGCTATGAAAAGATTTAAAAAAGGGAGGGGGAAAGAGGAGCTTATACCAAGGGCTCAAGTAGAAAATATTTGCAAATGAAGATGGCAACATTTATACAAATATGCTTCATCCAAATGATGTATTGAATGTTATGAGCTGTAAGAGCTCTCAATAAGATTATTGAAAATATATATATAAAATATCCACAGAAGAGAAAGGATGGGAAGCTGATATCAAGGGCTCAAGTGGAAAAGTGGATATTTGGAGAATGATGACAGCAGCAGACATGTGAAAGTGCTTGGTACAGTATATATATATTTATGTATTGTGAAAAACAATGTATGAGTCCCCAGTAAAATGATTTTTAATTAAAAAAAAGATAGTCATGTATTATGACTGTCATGTAGTAGGTACTGAATTCGTGCTAGTTATTGTTACTTTATACTGTACTTTTCCATGGCTCTGTGATAAAACCTTGTATGAATGTGACAATATATCTAACACCTGCTGACTAGTGTTGGTGTCAGAAGCAATATCTTGCTTCCATTCTATGTACAACAACAGGGAACACTGCTTGGTTCTGCACCAAATTCTCCACCATTGTTATATATTCTTATGCTTTATTGTAACCACCCTATAAATCCACCTTGTTCAGCATCTCTTCCTCTTTCCCACTGACCCTCGACTCTGCCCAGTGTGCTGTCCTTTCCAGGAACTGCAAACATGTCCAAAAATGTGAGATGGACTCTTACCATCCTCACTTCTTGTTTTTTTTTCTTTTGTCATTATGGGGTGGGAGCGGTGGAGCCTGCAAGGAGCAAGCTGGCCCCAAACTTCTCCAAATCCACATTTCTTTGCCTCCAATTCTTGCACGTCCAAGGACAGGGAACCACAGACATGCCTTTGTAGGAATACAACCATCCTCACTTCTAAAAGAGCATTCTTCCTGTAATTCTTCCAAGACAGAGTTGTTTGTTCTTCTGGCAGACCATCCATGATGACTATTCATTCACTATTGTTCACTAACTCTGTAATTCAAATGCACCAGTTCTTCTATGATCTATCTTACACAGTGCCCACATTTCACATGTGTAAAAGTCGTTAAAGATACCATGGGTCAAGTATGCCGTCGTCCTCAAAGTGACATCTTTGCTCTTTAAAACTTCAAACAAGTCTTGTGCAACACATATAACTAATGTAACAAGTTGCTTGATTTCTTGACTTCTTTTACTGTGATCATTGATTGTGGATAGAAGGAAAATGAAATCCTTGACAACTTCATCTTCTTCTCCATTTGTGATGATTTTGCAACTCTCTGTATTGAGTTGCATTCCATACTGAATATTGTAGGATATTAATAAGCTTTCTTCCTGTCTTGGTGCTTCATTCTTCATATAATCCAGTTTCTTGGGTAAGTTGCTCAACACACAGAGTGAATAAGTATAGAACATATCCACACTTTCTCTGATTTTAAACCAGGCAGTATTATTATCTTGCTGGAATGACTTCCTCTGGGCTCAGGAGCAAAATTAAGGGTTCAGGGAGTCCCATTCTTTGCAATGTTTGTCTGTAACTTTGTATGATCCACATAGCCTAATGTCTCTGCATAGTTTATAAACTATAAGTACATATCTTTCAGATATTCTGTTCTTGCAATCAAGATCCATCTGACATTATACAGAATATTCTTTATTTCAGGTCCTCTTTTGAAACTGGCTTGAGTTTCTGGCAGCTCCCTGTTGATGTCCTGCAACAGTATTTAAATTATTTTCAGTAAAATTTTACTTCCGTGTTATAGGAAGGATATTTTCCTATATTTCCACATTCTGTTGGGTCACCTTTCTTTGGAATGGGCATCAACATGGATTTCTTTCGGTTGAAGAAGAAGATTTTTAACTGTAGGTCATTGCACATTTCACTATAATACCTTGTCTTCACAAGTTGCCCATTGAACATTGATTTAGCTCTTTAGTTCATTATTTATCACATTTGCTTTAGTTGTTCTCTATTCAAGAGCAAGTTTCAGAGTCTCTTCTGATATCCACTTTGATCTCTTCTATCTTCCTTGTATTTTTTTTTTGGCAGGGGGGCATCAGTAGGAGTCCCAGCCTTGCTCCTGGAGAGCTGCTGCTGGATTGGAACCGGCAAGCCGGTGGGCTGCAGTCCTGCACACAACCACTATGCCACCGGGGCTCAGTCCCTCTTCCTTGTATTTTTAATGACCTTTTACTTTCTTTGTATGTGCTATTTTTTATGTCTTCCCACAACTTTTCAGGCTTTCTTTCATTAGTGTCCAGTGATTCATATCCATGCTTGAGGTGTTCTCTAAATTCAAGTGGGATATACTCAAAGTCATATGTTGGCTTCTGATTAGTGGCCCATTGAAATACACTTTAGGTTTTCAGTTACAGAAGCAATGCTGCACTCTACATCTCCCCCCACACTTGCAATTATCCATGTTACTGTGTGGGCTCTTGGACTCTGGCACTTAAGAGTGGATTTCTCTGAATGCCTATTTGTCATGTTATTTCCCTGGTCACCACAGTCTAGAATACTGGCTCTATTTCTGGCTTTTCAAGGAACAAGTTCTCCTTGAGAAACTGAGCAAAGCATCTCTGTGCTAAGGACATTAAATGCAAAACTCCAGTAGCTAATTTGAAATGATGACTTGCAGAAAAATGGATCTCCAACCCCTTTTGCAAGCAGCCAATGAGGTGAATGGGACCTACAGCTCCCTTGTTGTGCTCAGTTCCTCCTGTAGCACAGATTTATAGATACTCTGCATGGTCAGTACCAGTCAGGATGTCTCCTCTATTAACTTACTGAGCTGAGTCTGATCTAGCACAAGGAAAGTGTATAGTACATAGAATTTAAATACATTAAAAATTAATGCTGTTAGCTATGATTATGCTGCTATGGTGCCATCTAATAATATTTGCTATTCTCACTGTGTTAGTCTGAGTTGACTAGAGAAATAAATCCCGAGAGACTCATATCTATAAGAGAGTTTTATATCAAAGAGTAATTTTACACTAAGAAAACATTCCAGCCCATAAGTCCATAAGTCTGATATTAGCCCATAGGTCCAAGACCAATCTATACAGTCCTCTTCAGACTCAGGCAACACATGGAATGGTGCCAAATGCAGAAAGATAACAGACCAGTGGGTGGAAAGTCTTGTGGATCCTGTGGCAGTGTTGGCAGGGGTCTCCAGGTGACTTGTCCATATCTGAGGCTCTGGCTGCCATCAGCCTGTGTCCATGTGGCTCGTCAACCAGATTTTCTTGCAGGGTCGGAGAGAGTGTCCCACCTCCAGTGAGCTCTTTATCTCTTGAGCATCTCCAAATGAGGTCCTCAAGCTGTGAGCTGCTTGAGAGGTAAGCTCCACCCCTTCACTCGTAAGTTTCAAATTGGCAACAGATTATGTAACTAGCATAATCAGCGATGTGGCAAGCAAGTGATTATCTCTTTTCTCCTGATGATAGAACATCTCAAGTTTAAGGATAACATGTGTGAAACACTGATATCTCACTGATCAGAATCCGAAAAGGCAATGATAAGCCATGTCAGCCATAACACAGAACCCTGCTCAGCACCAGACTTCTTCATTTTGCCCCCATTCTATTTACCATAAATAAACAACAGCAACATTAAATTGCCATTCAGTCCACTTCTTCTTTTCTTTTTTTTTTGTTTTGTTTTTATTATTACTGAGGGCTCTTATCACTTTCCATACATATATTCATTGTGTCAAACACATCTGTATAAGTGTTTCATCTTCTTTTTCAATATATTCTTTCTACTTGAGCCCTTCCTATCAGTTACTCATGTTAACCCTCCCTCATTAACTCTTGATAAATTATAAATTATTATTATTTTTCATGTCCTACACTGTCTGATGTCTCCCTTCACTCACTTTTCTGTTATCCAAGGGAGGAGGTTATATGTAGATCATTGTGATTGATTTCCCCTTTCCATCCCACTTTACCCTTACCCTCCTGGTATCTCTATTCATTGTTGGTCCTGAGAGGTTTATCTGTCTTGGGTTCCCTGTGTTTCCAGTTCCTATCTGTACCAGTGTACATCCTCTAGTTTAGCTGGATTTGTAAGGTAGACTTGGGATCATGATAGTGGGGGAAGACAGGAGCATTAAAGAACTAGAGGAAATTGTATGTTTCATCATTGCTACACTACACCCTGAATGGCTCTTCTCTACCCCGTGACTCTTCTGTAGGGCGACATTGTTGCCTACAGATGGGCGTTGGATCCCCCCTATACACTCCCCCTCATTCATAATGACATGACTTTTGTTTTTTGATGCCTGATACCTGATCCTTTCAATACCTCATGATGACACAGGCTGGTGTGCTTCTTCCATGTGGGCTTCTGAGCTAGATGGCCTCATTCATCTTAAAGACCTCAGTGCTATATCTTTTGATGGCTGGGAGTCATCAACTTTCTTCACCCCATTTGCTTCTGCACTCACTTTATCTTCAGTAATCCTTTCAGGAAGGTGACCATCATGGAATGCCAGTGTAATAGAAGAAAGTCTTCTTCATTGAGGGAGTACTTGAGTGAAAACCCAATGTTCATCTACTACCTCATGACTAAATCTGTAAATATATGCCCGTAGATATGTATCCCCATGGTCATATATAAATATATTTACATGTGTACATACCTACATTTAGATCTCCTAGTTCTTTCCTCTACTTCCTTTTACTTTCCTCTTGTGCCACTATCATGTTCAGCCTTCATTTAGGTTTCAGTCATTCTTCTCGGTTACATTGCCCTTGATCAACATTACCAGCCCTCCTACACCCTCCTCACCATCAATTTTGGATCACTTGTTATTCCCTTGTCTCTGGGTTTGTTAACACCCACGTCCTTTCCCACACCTTCCCCTCTTCCATCCCACCCGCTGACTGTCAGTCCTGTTGTTTTCTCCTCCAGATTGCTTATCCAGCCAGTCATATCTAGATAGACCTGCAGATATAGTAATATGCACAAAAACAAGACATAGCAAAACAAAGGAACAAAAGAAAACAACAACAACAACAAATTAAAGACAAAAATAGAAAAGCCCATAAGTGGCTCAAGGTCTGTTGATTTTTAGGAGTGTTTTCCAGTTGAGCCTGAAGGGGTGCCATACCCTGACCCGACAGTCTATTTTTGGTATTCCTTGGGGATTTCATTGCTCTGTTCTCCTTGCTGTTCTGTTGCACATCCGTAGTGTCTCACCTCAGTATGGTGAGGTCGGATTGGGACAATTCCTGCATTGTATCTCCAGTGTTGTCCCTCTATGGTTAGTGAGGGGTCAGTGAGGGACATAGTGTCTTGTAGTGGGGTCAGCCCTATGGTGCTCTCTGTGCTTTGGCTGCTCTGAGCGGGAATATCGTCCTCGGGGCTTGGTGGACCAAGATATGTTCTATTCTCCCTTCCTCCCACTTTATTTGCTCCTGTATGCTCTGATCAGATATGACCCTCTCGCTGAGCTGTAGTTTCAGTGCTGTTCTATGAATTTAATTCTTCTGTGGGGAGGAGGGGCTGTACACGCAGTTGGTCCAGCCCCTCAGACCTCTCTTTTGGTTCCCTGCTTCATGACGGTTCGTTGCATTCTCATCTTGGAGCACCGGGTTGAAATCTGGTGTCTCTTTCCTTGTGGATATATAAACAATACCCTCTCCTTGGGTGGGTAAATATCCCGTTCCTCCACTCCCATGTACTTGTCTTTCTTTATCTCCTCCTCCTTTTTAGTTGGCCAATATATGTAGCCCAGATTTAGTCTGGCCCCTGCCATACAACCTGGACCTCACCCCAGGAATGTTTGTATAAAGCAGCTTTTTCCCTATGTCCCTTTTGCCTCAGTGAACTCATGTTGTCCTTCGGGGCTTGGCTTACTTCAATTAGCATAATTTCCTCCAGTTCTTCTTATGCTGTGATGTGCTTAATGAGTTCATCGCTGCTTTTCAGGGATGCATAGTACTCCATTGTATGTACGTGCCACAGTTTTTTTATCCATTCATGTGTTGATGGAAATTTGAGTTGCTTCCAACTCCTTGCAATTGTGAACTGTGGCGCAATGGACATTGGAGCACAGATGTCGGGTCATGGTTTGTTTTCTGCTTCTTTTGAGTAGATGTCCAATAGGGGAATTGCTGGGTTGTATGGTAGCTCAATTTTCATCTGTTTTAGATATTGCCGAGTCGATTTCCATAGTGGCTGCACATTCCTACAGGTAAGGTAGTAAATCTTTATGGGAGGAGGTTTTCCCAGGGTTCAGCCCCAGAGCAGATGACAGGTTCAACGCTTAGCTCCCCCACCCCCACACACCACCAGGACTACTTTCGGCAATCATAAATGAATAATCCAAGTGAAAAATGAATCTTTGCAACACTGAGACAATAACAGTTCTACATGAATTGACAAATAGTTTCTTCTGAGAAGAATTTTATTAAGTCGCATGGCAGATGTGAAGCAAATGCTTGTTTTCAGGAATGAATCCTAAGTAAACAAATGCAGACAATTTTGGATTTACAAGATATAAAAATTTACATGGACTTCAAAACAATTCTATATTCAGATGCACAAAAGCTCCTTCCTATTAATACCTTGCAATGAGGAGAGGAGATTTAGTCCCTTGTCTTCATGTAGCTTACAGAAGACGGTCCTTAGATGACACTTCCAGCTTTTCTTCTCTACCCTCACTCACTCTTACCTGATAGTGAGCATGTGAAAATACACTGTTTAAAGTCTTCCTCTCTCCTGAAGAAATGTATGTGCTTCACCACAATTTACACCCTGCTTCCCAAGGTAGAGGACTGACTTTCACTGGCTGGGAGTGGAATGGTAAGTTTATGTAATTCTCAGGTATCATATCAGCAAATGTAGTAGGCTACAGACTAAGAAAACATTCTTTGAATAACTTATCATTTCTGTATATTTGATTCTTGTGTCTAGCTCTCAATTGATTCCTAATTGTGCATGATAATTTCAACATCTGGAAAGAATGGAATCCATCAATATCATTTAGCAAGCATTCACTGAGGAATGATGATATTAAAAGCATTGTGCAATATTAAGTATATTGACCTGAGATGGAAAGATACAATTAGTACAATGGAACCACATGTTAATACAGACCCTTTGGCAAAGTCCAAGTCTCAAATCTGACACACATTTCTTAACTAACATATTCCTATTAGAGGTGAGGGTAAAGATGATGTGATTTAGGTCCTAGTTTTATCTGACTGCACTTGTTTTCACTTAGCTGAATGATGTTTGTCCAAGCAATCTTATGAATTTGACTGTCACTGACCAAGGAAAGTAGTTATTTTCTTGATGAATTCAGAAAGATACTGAGCAGCACACAAAGAAGTAAAATACAAACAATGTCATTCTTATCAAAATTTCAAAGGCATGCTTTAAAATAAGACAAGAAGATTAATTGATTAGTTTTCTGTTTTCATGTCATGATCTAAATTTTGATTGTTGGATAATTAAGAATTTATTTTCTTCATGTCCTTGTAGAACATAATAAGAATGGTTTAAAAAATAATTTTGTTCTCTCCTTAGCTTAAATCATGATTGAATCAGTATCATTCAACAGAAGTAGTATAAATTTTAACATACACAACCCTGAGTTGTTTTAACCTAGGTGGAATATGCAGTCTGTGAGTTGATTTGACTTTCAGTGACCATAAAGGACAGAGAAAGGCCCATGTATGCTTCTGTATCTTTATCCCAAAGAGCAACTGCTAGGGTTGAATTACTGACCATGTTGTTAGCAGATCAAAGCATAGCACAGTTTGCCACCAGAGTTCCTTAAGTGTGTTAAGAACCTGCTTCGGTTGGAATCAAATTAGTGACCTATGGATGCCCATACATCAGGTCTACAGTTCTACAAGCCAAGCTATCAAAGGATGTGCATGCATGTTACATTTCAGAATAAAATAGTTTTCTTTAAAACTGTTTAATTTTCACAGTTATTTCAATTAAATAGAATATTTAATATGGATGAAGTTTGATCACCACATTTCCTAATGAGATTACCAATGCCTTATCTTCACATTTTTAGTAGATATTATTTTATACTCAGAAGTGGCAGCAGATACAGATGGTAAGTGCTTTCCCAATAATTGTGTTCTGAGGATGACTTTCATGGCAGCCTCCTGTGTAAAGAGTAGAACTGCACTACATCAGTTTTTCAAACAGTGAACTTTTGGAAGTGCAACACTAACCTTTCTTCTCAGACATCTCTGGATTTGTCCAGACGACTGGCCTTTTGGATAACCATGAGTCAGAATCAACTCACCACCAACTGGTTTGATTGGTAGGCTTGGTTTTTGTTTTTGTTTTTAATAACTGCAATCAACTAAGGGAGAACTAGGAACCTTGGGGAGATAGATCTCATAGTGTATCATGATTTCTATAATGATTGCTTCTTGCTATAAGCATTTTACAAACTTCTGTCAAAAGAAAGAAAAATCTATTCACTTATCTCTAATTTTATCTTAGCTCAAGGCTGAAGAACTCTTATGATTTGATCTGTTATTTATATTGTCTCATCATTATTGCTGTCATTAAATGACAGCTATGAAAATTCCCCAGAGAGTAAAATATCATCATGTAAAATAATCACTATAGCATTGATGGTTAAAAACACAAGGTGATCAACTTTCACTTGCAACTGAGTGAAATCAACTAACTGAAAAACGCGAAAACAAGGTAATTTAAAATACTACACATACATTATTCTGTAATGTCTCATCATCAAAGATGGCACTCTAGTGAGATGTAGTCAATTAATATGATCCTTCCAACCGTATAATTGCTTAGCTGATGTACTATAGTTCTGGACTCCAGGCTTGTAGCTGGAATTTTTGAGGGAATTCTCTGTTATATTAGTGGATCAGATTAAAATGGGAATAAATCACACAGCTATCAGTTTGACATACTGTGGTAGCCTATGTGTTACTCTGCAGTTGAAGCCATGTCGCAGGTATTTCAAGTGCCAGAAGGATCACCTGAAATGAATGGATTTTGGCAGAGCTTCCAGATTAAAAACAGATTTTGAAGAAGGAAAGGCTGTATAAGGAATTAGCCACTGAAAATCTTATGGACAGAATAGAAACATTGCCAAATATTGAAAACCTCAAAAAAAGATGCAGAGTGTTGTTGGAGATAAGGTCAGTAGATGAACCCTTCAGTTTGGAAGGGATTCAAAATATTACTGAGGAAGGACCGCTTTCTCAAAGTAGAGTTGACCATCATGATTTAGATGGAGTTAAGCCTATGGGAGCAAAGCCTTTGAGGTATTCATTTGCTGATAGGACACAACTCAAAACAAGAAAAAACAACTCTAAATATCAGTTATATAATAATTGATGAAATATACATATAGGATTGGACATACTTAGAATGTATAAAGTATGAATCTAGAAAATTGAAAGATGCAAAAAATTAAATGGAATGCTTATAAATAGAAACTGCAGGCCTTAGTGAACTGCAATGAATTGGTATTCTACATTTTGAATAAGAAAATTATTTGGTTTATTATGCTGGAAATGACACAGTAAAGGGGAATGGCATTGTCAAAAAGGACATTCGTAAACCTAGAAGCACAACATTGTCTGTGAGAGGATTATTTCTACCTGCATCAAAGAAAATTCAATCAATACAACTATCATTCAAAATTATGCAACTACAACAGCTAGTGTTGAAAAAATTGAAGAAAATTTTCAGTCTGAAAGTGACCAAACATACAATCAAGATGCATTGATAATTATTGGTGACGTGAATCCAAAAGTTGGAAAGAAAGAGGAGGGAACAGTAGTTGGAAAATATGGTCTTTATGATAGAAATGAAGCTGGAGATCGCGTGATAGAATTTTACGAGATTAATGTCTTCTTCATTGCAAATACTCTTTCCAACAACACACCAAAAAATAAATTCACTACACGAGTGGGAAGAGACTACAGAAAAGCTTGATATCAGCGACTCAAACAAGGTCAGGAGCCGACTGTGGAAGAGAACATCAGTTGCTCATATGTAAATTTAGGTAGAAGCTGTTTCATTGTTGCTACACTGCACCCTGACTGGCTCATCTCCTACCTGCGACTCTTCTGTAAGGGGATGTTTAGTTGCCTACAGATGGACATTGAACCACACTGCACACTCCCTCCCATTCACAATGATATGACTTTTTGTTCTTTGATGCCTAAAATGTGATCCCATCAACACCTTGTGATCACACAGGTTGGTGTGCTTCTTTCATGTGGGTTTTGTTGATTCTCAGCTAGATGGCCACTTATTTATCTTCAAGACTTTAAGACTGCAGACACTCTATCTTTGAAAAGTTGAGCACCATCAGCTTTCTTCACCACATTTGCTTATGTACTGCGTTGTCTTCAGCGATCATGTCGGGAAGGTGACCATCATGGAGTGCCAGTTGCATAGAACAAAGTGTTGCACTGAGGGTATTCTTGAGTGGAGGACCAGTGTCCACCTGCTATCTTAATAGCATATAAATATATGCACATAGATCTATTTTCCCATCATATATTAATACATTTACATATGTGCATGCCTGTATTTAGATCTCTATAAATGCCCTTTGCATCCTAGTTCAGAACAAGTGATTTTCATTGTTAGTCAGGCACTGAGTAATTTTTATTTCTTTCTTTTTTTTTTTGTGAAAGGGATGAGGTAGGCCAAGAAAGTTTGGGAAACCATGTGTATCTTGCCCTTTAGAAAACAATATTGAATCAAGCATTTAAAGTCTTCTCTACCATTTTTACTTAATACTGTTAGTGAAATTTCCACAATCCTGTGTGTTTATGCCACTGCAAGTTCATTGAAGGAACCTTGGTGACATTGTAAATTAAGTGGTTAAAATTCGCCAGCCTCTACACAGGGCAAAGATGAAACTTTCTGCTTACGTAAGTATTGACGCCTTAGGAACCCCATGGGGCAGTTCTACTTTACCCTACAAGCTTTGATGGGGCTGAAGAGACCTGGTGGGTTTTCTTTTTTGTTGACTAGTTTATTTTTCTAATCTTATGAGTTTTACTTGTAGAACATACACTTTTAGTCTTCTCTCTAGGCATTTCAAATCTTCTATACTTTCTTCAAAGAACCCCTGTGTTCCTTATATCCAATTACTAAGTACATTTTCATTTTTAGAAAACCTTTGATGATATAATTGTTCCGGGGATCAAAATTCTCTAGAATAGAGTGACTTAAGTAAAAGGAATACTAATATAAGAGTGGAGGGATAGGGATATTAAAAAATGAATAAAATGAGTTGCATAAATGCATTAATATAGCGATGTATTTCTAGAACAAAATTTGCAGTGTTTTAATTTGAATATCTATGACATATTTGTATAATAGTGTGAGAGTTAGGTTTATTGTGGTAACCTGATCAATAGGAACATGTGGGATGAGTCAGGTCGCAGTTTGATTTGAAGGCAAAGAGATAAATGGATCTGCAAACCGCGCCCCCCCCCCTTGCTCTTGGGTGATCAGAGTGTGCTACTTTTTTAGCTAGTTCTCTGTCTGAACTTGTGAGGTATACCACATGTGGACCAAGCCAACCCACCATAGATCCAGGAGAATTTGAGGTTCCTTTGAAACCTGCTTTGCCGCGCTGCTGGTGCATGCACTGCTTGAGCTTGAGGTTGGTGGATCCTGCCGCCTTGCATGGCTTGCTTGCATCCAATATCCCACATGGCCTGCTTTGCTAAGCTCCAGAGCGACTGACCGCTGGTCACCCACCTTGCTGTTTGCTGCCTGTGGGCAGACCCTGCTTGCCATGCCAGCAGCAGACCCTGCTGTCTGTTTTCTCTCCTTTGGACCCAGCCATCCATGCAAGTGGAAGGACTTCTAGTATGCTAAATGTTCCATGGAAGTGAGTTGAACTGAGCCCTCCGTGCTGCTGTGTGGACTAATTAACTGTTATTCTTCTCATTGTATAAACCTGTCCTCTTATACACATATCATCATAAGTACCCTGGTTTTGTTTCTCTAGAGAACCCTGCCTAACACACTTAGTAAAAGAAAAAAAAAGATAACTCAGATGATGTGACATCAACGTGCAGAGGTTGGAATCGTCTTCATGTCCTGTCTTGAGGCATGACTCACAGCCAGCCTATGGTTTAGAGATGTGAGCATGACATTGTGATGATGCAGTTATAAATAAATCTCCATAGATAAATATTTGCTGGGAACATGTCTACCCACATGAGGAACTCTAAAGCTTTGCATGTCTAGCAGAGTGGGGATATTTCTATAGTACATTTTAACCATTACTTAAGTAAGAGCTGTAGATAAATGGTTCTCAAACTTCCTAATGCCATGACCCTATAATACAGTTCCTCATGTTGTGGTAACCCCCCAACCATAACATTATTTTTGTGGCTACTTCATAACTGTAATTTTGCTACTACTATGAATTGGGAAACCCCCGTGAAAGGGTCGCTCAATCCTCAATTGGGTCATGACCCACTGGTTGAGAAACACTGATGTAGATAATGCTATGAACTAGATCATTTTTACTTATAATAATACACTGAATCTGAAAATGATTGTGCTATCGGTCAAGTCATATGGAGAGTTATAATCGAAACTTGAATGTAGGTCTTCTCCCTCCACAGTCTGTTTTCTCTCCTACATCATGTTGCTGTTTGCAAGATGAATAGCTCTTCCAAAAATGCCATTGAAGTTAGTCCCTGAAATGCATTCACATAGACATATACCTACCCCCACCACACTGTTACACATACAGGGAATAAAAAACGACCATGAGAATATTGAAGAAGTAAAAAATTAAAGCTGCTGACTACATGTAATTAAGTGAAAGTGACTATATTTGGTGGTAGCAGTTTACCCAGACTGATTGTAAGTAAAATATATCTATAAGTGAACACCTATTAATTTACCCAAGATGGTCTAAAAAAATCACTTCGCTGCTTTTTTTCAGACTATGCTCCTGGCAATATGGCAATAACAAAGGTAAATGGTCCCTGATGGCTAGTTAGCATCTTTGAGTTCTGGGTGGGCTGGCCTTCTTGTGTGGCTCCTTTCATATAAAACTATCTCTAGAAAAGTGAGGAGCTAGGTCCCTTCTCCCCAGTGTGAGGCAGACCATAATTAGAATATGCTTTGCCTCTAGGCATTGCACCATGAAAAAGACAGAGCCAAATTAGAGCTCATCCAGGGTGTTGGGCGTGGTGTGGTAGCCATGTTGTATTTCTTGCTTTGAGAGAAAGCAGATCCAAGAGCTGATAAAAAAAATAATTTCTGTATTTAAACTCAGTTTATTCCAAACATGGAATGGGAGAGAAGTGAGGCATGCTAACAATCTTCAAATATTTAGAAGGCTGTCATGTGGAAGAGGAATTAAAATTCAAGCAAAGGGTTTTCTACTGGCTGTATTATGACACAGAGATAAAGAGTAAGGATTGTAAAGCTAGCATCTGAGTTTAAATCAGGGTTTTGGCCCTCTTCATCCTGATTTGCAATTCTACTAAGAATTTGCTTTTCCAACCCAAATACACTGCATCAGAATATATATTTTAATAAGATCTTAAAGTGATTATTACATATAAGGCTCTCCTGGGAGTCTTGTTTAAAAAAAAAAGTGGATTATGAGTTAGTTGACCTGGGGTGGAAAGGAAAATTCTCACGAGGGGATAGAACCAGACTAAAACTATTGGAAGCTCTGATTTAGATCTTGTCTCTGTACCTTGTTTGTTAAGGGTCCATAGACAGGTTACCTGGCCCCTTGGATGGTCTTATTTTGCTAGCTGTAAAACGAAGATAGCAGCTTTCTTGTGGTGTTTTAGTGAGGATGAAATAGAATAATGCTTCCTCACACTGAGCTAAGTGTCTGCATCACATGGCAAAGCACACAGTAATGGCTCGGAACCTTTTTGTTGTTAAAATAGCAGTTCCAAGATGGAAGGTGTTGCTTTGTAAGGTGGTGGGTGTGTCTTCACAGTTAGCAAGCTTAGCCTATGCAACTTTGGGGAATGATGTAAAGAGGATTCAACACCCCAGTGGATGCTTAGTCAGATAACCTTCAAGGAACCTGTCATTCCTGAAGTTGGTGGGATTTTGTGGTTCTGTCATTAGGGAAGAAGGAAAGTAGATTAGGAGGCAGTGAAACACGGTGTGAGCCTCGCACATTCTCCTGTAAGGAAGCAGCAAAGGGGGGCACCATCTTCGAGGGATGACCAAGCCCTCAGTTTGTTACGTTTGCTATGATCTTCTGGCTAGGAACAGTAACAGCCTAACAGTTAGCACATACCACAGTGAATTTAGGAAGGAAGAACACTTCCAAGCTCTTTCAGAAACCCTGGAGGCTCATTAGCTAAATGCTCTCCTGCTAAGCAAAATCTCGGTTGTTTGAACTCTCTGTGGGAGAAAATGGGGCCTTCAGCATCTGTAAAGACTTAGTAGCCTGGGAAAGCTTTCAGGGCAGCTCTACCCTGTCTTCTTGGGTCATTATGAGATGGAACCAACTAGATGGTAGAGGACAAAGTCCCTTTTGGGGGTACTAAGTCCATCAAGAAATCATATCCTTGCCTCTTCTCCATTCTGCATTGTGTTAGTGTGCTTTTAGGATTTCAAGACAGGCTGCAAATCCAGGATGGAAGGTTGTTTTGTTTTTCCAGTGCTGAAGACATCACAGAGCCAGGAAGAAAGGAAACATTCCCCATGCTTCCAAGGTGCTGAGGTTTTCAGGTCAAGAGAGAATAAAGGTCCATGTATGCTGATGGCATTTTTCAGGATAAATGACTTCACGTTGTTATACAACTCAAGCAGCAAATGGAGTTCTCTGCCCACCTGGAGGGTATGAACAATAGGAACGTGGGTGAGGAGAGACATTGGATGATGTAAAATATGAAAATATTAATAACATATAATTTATTAAAGTTTCATGAGGGTGGTAGGGGGAATAGAGAGGAGCTGATATCAAGGGGCTCCCATAGAAAGAAAATGGTTTGATAATGATGATGGCAGCATCTGCACAAGTTTTCCTGATATAATTGATTTATGGATTATTATACCATCTGTATAATAAAACTATCCCCAATAAAACTATCAATAATTTTTTAAAAAGGTGGATTGCTTTATCACAATTCGTTTATTTGAGGAAATTGGGGAAATGTGCGTGTATGTTTATTTTGTTTTTATTTTCTCGGAGAGTGTAAGGTCTATTTCAAGCTACATGTATAATTTTCACCTCTGCCTCATTGCACCCCAGTCAATGTCTAATTATTATACTCCAAAGCCTGAATACTATAACTTTAAGGATATATGAAAGGGAGTGTACTTCCAGAATACATCTCTGCTTCGATCCCAGTTTAATAATAATCGTTAATATATGCTGCTCATCTATGAAAAGAATGATGAGAAAGAAGACGCAGAAATAAAAGAATTGATTCAAATGTATTTGTGAACATAGTAGTACACATCCATTCAAATTTTTGCCTTGATGTTTTCCTTGGGAGAGTTAAGTTCACTGTGTGTTATGAATAATAAGCACTGGTGTATTTACCATCTCCTCTGAGGAACAGCTCTAAAAGGCAGCGCACACATTAATCAGTGCAAGGGAGATTGGGGTTATCTCTAGAGTAGGGCACAAAGAAACAGCTTTCTCTTTTGTGTTCCTAATGGTGCAGATAATGTGTTACAAACATAGCACACATCATGAACATGTCCGCAATACAAAGCATTTCTTAAAAGAATGAAAAGAGCAGCCCTACCTATGGAAAGGGGGATCTTCTGTGTCGTTCCAGGAAACTCCAGCTCATCATTAAGCATAAACTTAGGCCAGGGCTTCTTAGCCCTTGATGTACCCCAGGATCCCCTGAGGATCTTATTAAAAGGTAAGTTCTAATGCCCAGAGGTTCAGAATGAAACCTGAGATGTCACACTGGGAGCAAGGATCCAAGCAATGCTGATGCTGTGCATCCACTTGCTGGAGTTCGTTGTTGAAGTCTACATGCTAAATTCAGTCTGACACCTATGAAATTGTACATAAGATCACTCTTTTAATACCCACGCATTGTAAGACATGGTTTACATACAGTAAAATTCCTTATAAACTGTCTATTCTTGCTTCTGAAAAAGCAAAGCTTTAGAATTATCTTTATGTATTACTTAATCTTCAAAAGAGTAGAAGTCTGACTTAATCACAAAGGCTAGAGCTCCAATTAATACATTCATTGGGGGCTAAGGTGCATCTGTGTACTTTGGGGGCTGAGGTGCATCTGATGCAAGCCACAGTATTTTCAATTCCTCACATGCACATGGAAGTTGGGCATTGAATAAGGAAGAAGGAAGGGGTATTGCTGTATTCGAATGGTGATGCTGGCAAGGAATATTGAAAGTGCCACGGACAATGAAAAGAATGCAGCTAGCTGTCTTGGAAGAAATAGGTGCAGAGATCTCGTTAGAGGCCAGGATGCTAAGGCTTCATCTTACATACTTTGGACATGTTGCCAGGAGAGAGCAGACTCTGGAGAAGGACTTCACGTTTGATCAAGTGGAGGGGCAGCCAAGAGGACCTTCAAGAGACATAGGAACAATTGTGAGGGAGGGACAGGACCGGTCAGTATTTCAGTCCGTTGTGCCTAAGGTCACTAGTGGGTCTGAGCAGACTCATTGGTACCTAACAATAAGATAAACCAGATAAAGAGCCCAGATAGAAGTTGGGCTGCTAACCATAAAGTCAGTAGTTCAAAAACCACCAGCCATATATCTTGGGTGAGCTTAGGAAGAAAGATGAAGTTGCTTCTGTAAAGAATTGCATCCTTAGAATACTGAAGGGACAGGGACGTAGGATGAAGATAGGATGACTTTTCCACAAGTATATCTCCTCTGAAATATTAAGCACGTATTAGTAACCATTTGCCAGAATCTGGTGGGAGGTCAGAAGCTTAGTTATTGAGTCCAATGTCTCTCCCACAAAAGATAGGGCTTAGGGCTGAGTTCCTGCTGTTACGACAATGGGTCACTTCGCTGAAAGCTTGAGCCAAATCAAGTCTGCAGCCCAAGGGCAATCAAGGTTAAGCCGCTGCCATCAGGAATCCTAAGTTCTCCCATCTCGTCACATGGGAACCTCCGTCTCCTATAGCCTGTGCCCCTAGATCGTCCCTCACTGCTGTATTACCTGTAGCACCACCCTTTTCTGTGATGTATGTCCTTACCTGTAATTAGGGGACTTGCATGTCTCCAAAAGATATATAAGGCTTGGTGAAACTAAAGGAGTTCTCTCACTCTTGCCCCTTCTTTCACTCCTCCCCTCTTGCTAGGCTGCCTCTCCTCCCCCACCTCCTCTCTCTCTCCTCCCTCTTCCCTTTCCTCCCTCTTCTGTCTCCCCATGACCACTCCTCCCCCCTCATTCTCTCTCTCCACATGGACCACCAAGTGGAGCTGAGGTGAGCATGCTACCCTAAAATGTGTCTGACTCCATTATTTCTCTCTTTCATATTCTCTATGACTTTACTATGATCTTTAATTATCACTGTACAATTGTGCCTATTGAACCCATGATGACACATTGGAGGCTGGTTCCTATGACAAAGGGACAATCCTATTCTGCCCCCTCAACTCACCATGAGTCAGAATGCACTGAGTGGCAGTGAGTTTGGAGCTCTGGTTTGCATGTGTGAACAGCGATGATAGAAACAGAGAGTTTGGGTCCCCCATCTGTACTCCCCCTCATTTATAATGATATAATTTTTAGTTTTTTGATGCCTGATACCTGATGCCTTTGAAACCTCATGGTCATGCAGGCCATCAGTAGGTGAAGCTACATCCCCTTACAGAAAGGTCACAGGGAGCAGATGAGTCAGTCAGTGTAGCAACAATGAACTATGCAACTTACCTCTAGTTCTCCCCTGCTCCCACTACTATGATCCCGATTCTACCTTACCAATCAAGTTAGACCAGAGGATGTACACTGGTATGGATAGGAGCCGGAAACATGGAGAATTCAGGACAGATGATCCCTTCAGGACCAGTGGTTTGAGTGGAGGAGGGGGGGAAGATGGAGTAGAAAGGGGAAACCAATTCCAAGGATCTACATATAACCTCCTCCCTACAGTGCGGACAACAAGGAAGTGGGTGAAGAGACACATTGGACAGTGTTAGATATGACAAAATAATGATAATCGTTAAATTATTGAAGGCTGGTGAGGGGGAGGAGTGGGGATGGAGGGGAACTATAGGGAGCTAATATCAAGGGACTAAGTAGAAGGAGGATGTTTCAAGAACGATGATGGCAACAAATGTACAAATGTGGTCTGCATACAATGGATGTATGTATTGGTCCTGTTGGGAGTTGTATGAGGGTCCAACAAAATTATTAAAAAGAAAAATAAATATAAAGTCTGGCAGAAGCATATAAGGAAAAAACCTCACACTTTATAGATAACTTTTAACACCAGCCTATAAAGTACTGCATCACTTTTTACAATGTTAAATATAAAGATAAATCTTCAGAGGACTTTGGTTTCTTTCATAAGTTTCATTTTTCCTGCAAAAAATAAAAATTGTACAGCACTATTAATATAAAATTACTCCACCATGAAGATTGTTTTTTTTTAAAAGGTGGGGGAAGGAAGGAGGAACTGATCACAATGATCAGCATATAACTCCCCACTCCCACCCAAGGGACAAACAACAGAAACATGAGTGCAGGAAGATTGTGGACAATGTAAGATATGAAAATAATAACAATTTATGATTTTAAAAGTGTTTATAACGAAGGGAGAAGGGGAGAGGGGGAAGAAAATGAGAAATCCATACCATGGGCTCAAGCATAAAGAGAATATCTTGAAAATAATGATGGCAAAATGTGTACAAATCTGCTTGACACAATGGATATATGTATAGATTATGATAAGAGCCTTAAGAACCCCAATAAAATGATTTAAAAAAGGAAAATGGTAAAAAAAAAATTGAGAACGACTTCACTTCCAGAGAAAGGAAAGTAAAAGAGAATGCATGAAGCAAATTAATTGGTCTTATCAGTAGTCAAGAAGCCCGGAGGGCTTAGTGAGATATTCATTGAGTTTGTTATAAGCCCAGTAATTGAAGCCCACCAATTGCTCTGTGGGAAAAAGATGAGACTGGCTGCTCCCATACAAATTTAAAGTCTCAGAAAACTGCCGGCACTTCTACCCTCTCCTATATTGTCATTATGAGTTGAAATTACCTCGATAGCAGTCCGTTTGAGTTAGAGAGTTTTGAATCAATTGTTAAACTTCAGGGCTATCTCGGGTCTCATACACAGTTCCAGAACATCCTGGAACATGAGTGATATGTGAAGACAACATTCATTACAAAGACAACGCAAACCATTTTGTGCATTTCTGTAGTAAGGAACTAGAAGTAATAGGAGAATATTAACTATGATCAATATTACTTGAGAACCAGATATAACCAGTGATCAGGGTGAATACACTATACTTACTTAAGGAACGTTTGCTGAGTCATTTAACA
>PVJH01008992.1:0-81684 GCA_004026705.1 Nesogale talazaci
TCCAAAATAGGTAGAAACCTGACACGGGATAGGCAAAGTCCCAACAAGCAGGAAGGTAAAGAGGCAGAGAGAAAGAGGGTGCTCCCAGTGTCTCTCACTCAAAGTGACTTGTAACACCAAAGAGGTGTCATTAGACTATGACAAAATTGATAAGTTGGGGCCCACCTCTGCCTTTACCTAGGAGTGTCTATTTGACATAACCTCTAACCATACAGCACCTATATCCATTTGTTATGCTTCATCAACTATACACTGGATTCAGAAAGTCAATCAATCCATTATGTTTCTTTGCTCTCAAACTAGGGTAGATTTGTTATCTGTCTCCTCTGGACATATATTTTTATGGAGATTGGCTATTTAAATGCCCTGGAGTTATGATTTGCTGTAATTAAATCGTTGGTATCTGTGGGATCAATGAACCTTAAGCAACCTTTGAATTCCAATAAATATCCATTATAGGATGAAAATTACTATAGAACAGGTCCTTATAATTGCCTTATAAATATAATTATGAGAAATTGTCCTTACAGAGAACTTGCCCTCTCAAATAACACTGTCAATAATATGCGTTAGTGGGCCTCGTCATTTTATCAAGTATTTATTCCTACTTGTTGGATGCATATTACAACTTGAGAAACATATTCTCCATCTGTATGCCTCTATGAGCCAATATTCTGACAGTATTTCTAATGGAAACTCACAAAGTACTTAGGATTCTTGTTATAATTGCTTTGAATAGTAGAAGATAATATCATTTCATTTTAGACTAGTAGGGATTTAGTCACTTTCTAAAATATCTTGCTATTCAAAAATAATAGCAAACAACCCTCAATTAGCAGGAAAAGTCACTAATAAAATAAGCAAAATGATCTTTTGTTTACATATCTTTTGTCCTATGATCAACCCATCCTTATTTAATATTTTTAATTAGTTACTCAATGTATTGGATATAAAGTATGCTATTTCCTTGTAGATTTCACACTCTATAATCATTGCAATTTTTATTACAGCAATTTCTTACTATCATATTAGCATCCAAATGTAAGATCATGCTGTGAGAATCTGCGCTGTATGAAAATAGAAGGAACTCATACCAGGTTGCAAAATGGAGGATGACTGTATACCATTGTGGAACTGCCACATTCCATCATTACATAATTTCAAAACCACTACGAATCATGGCATAACGATGTTGACACACATAATTCAAACCATCATCAAAAAGCATTAACCGACCATGGCCATTCAGTCAATTTTAACTAATAGTGGACCTCGAAGGTGGAGCAGCATCTTCCTTCGGGGTTTCTGGGTATAAATCCTTATGTAACCATGCATTTCTCCCACAGAGCAAATGGCGGCTTCCATCTTCTGAGCTCGCAGTGAGCAGTCCACCACGTCACTCACCCCGCCCCCAGGAACCCCTGAACTGTCACAGTCAGAATTAACTTTGCCTCATACTTTGGCATTTCTCTTTGCCAGCTATAGATCACCAGTGTGCATATATTAAGTAGGAATTTTTTTTTACTTTGTTGAGAAATGTAAGGTAAAGGATAATAGGAAACTTGAAAATTGAAGTATAGGTATATAAGCCTTATTAAATATATTATTCTCTGCATTTCTAATTGCCTCAGCCACTCATTCATAGCCATGCAACGAACTGTGTAATTTTTCTAAGGGGATGAATGCCTAGCTCTGGGATCATACTTTCTGAAATTCCATATTGTGCCTCTAATATGGCCCTATTTGCAGAATATTCACCAATGAGAATAAAGTCCCTCTGAAGATGAGTCCCAAAGATTGGGACTGGGACCCACTCATCTTGAAAACAGGTTTTAAAATCTCAAATAAAAAATTCATACTCAAAAGTCTAAAACATTGCAAAAAATAAAAAATTTCATGAGTTACCTCCTTCCCCAAGTGGTAGGTGGATTAAAAGTTGGAGAATTCTAAATCAAATCTCAAAACTGACAAAAATGGCATGACTAAAATAGTTGCTCCAGATTGAAATTAAACTCCATTTTAAATCAAGATTCAGTTTGACCTAAAAAATCCTGCTCAGGTTTCTTTAAAAAGACAAGTTGGCATCATGTAATACCTTAATTCCTTTTAAACCTCCCCCCCCCCCAAAAAAAAAAAACAAGGATCAAATTTTAGTGTCTGTGAAGAATTGTTTGAGAGCAAAAAATGTTGAGTGTGTTTGTGTTGCTTGATCTAGGAGAAGGCCTTGTTATTACTGTCCCAGAAGTTTAAGAATTTGAAGTGATCATGTTAAAATAATAGCTGTTGAACATTCCATTGTAACTTTTTGCCACATGTCCATTGAACCTGTGAACATGTGGTCTTTTCTTGACTGCATCTGATTGAAGCTTTGCTCTTTGCCTGCAATCTGGAACACTGCAGTCCTTTGGACCAGTGCAAGTATTTCTCTCTATTAAAGAATTCTCTATCTTTCAATAATCTCTTTGTTTTCACTCTTAACAAAGTGTAAGACTGGTGCATCATTATGGCAACATATAAGAGTGTCTAGCTACAAAAAAACTGTATTTCAAAAATAACTGAATTTCGGTAAAATTATTAATTTTATCTGCAAAAGGCAGTAGAGGAGAGAAAAAAATAATTTCTTAATTGTTTGAAAATATTTGCAAATTACTGAGTCAACAAAAAACTATTCAAACTACACAGAACTCTTAAAATTTAATGATAAAAACACATATTCACACACCAAATTAATAGTAGGTGATTTGATCATAAATTTCTCCAGAGTATCATGACAAATAATAAATATATAGATATATAAATACATATATAAATTTTTTAAAGTCACTGGAGACATGCATGGTTATACCACAATGAGGTGTCACTACACAGTTATTACAGCAAAAATACACAACAGCAAAACAATAACAAAGACCTGGAAATAGTTTGTTTGTGTAAGGATTTAGAATAATTGTGACCCATGTATATTATTAGAAGAAAAGCAAACTAATCCAGCCACTTTGAAAATCAGGGTGGAAGCTTCTTATAGTTATAAGTAGATGTATCATCTGATTTAGTAAATCTATCCAAGAGATATAAACAATATTTTTACAAAATCATATAAACAAATTTATACAGAATCATAATTGACAATCCCCCACACCTGAAAAAAAATGCAAATACCCTTCCACATAATGCAGTCAAATCAAGAATAAAAACACTTAGAATTATTTTGACAATATTAAGTGTTACAAGGAGGTGTTTGGAACAAATTGGTATGAAGTTCATTTTCAGGAAGTAAAGGAGAGATGTCTGAGGACAGTATTGGGCACTCTAGCAAACAAGTTCTAATGCTCTGGAGGTTGATTAAGTGGTAAGTCTTCGACGAGAGAGTTGATGTGTGAGAATGAAGGGTGCTGGCAGCATAGTGGGTTACAATTGCATTGTGAACTGCAATACCAGTCGTTCAAAACCACCAGTCACTTTCTACTCTTTTCAATAAAAAGTTACAATCTTAGAAAGCCATGAGAATGATTCTATCCTATTTTAGAGGGCCACTATAAGTCAGGATTTTCTAAATGGCAGTCAATTTTTTTTTATTATGGCCATACAGAAAGAGAATTGATTGACTACTAAGAATATTGTTTGATTTATAATTGGTTGGCTTTGGCTAATAGAGTCAGAAACATGTCTAACTGTCATAAAAATATAAACTAGACTCATGACATAATTCTCACTCTCTGCCATCAAATTGATTATAACTGGGAGTGTTTCTATAGGACAGAGACGAATTGTCTATGTGGGTTTCCAAGACTGTAAATCTTTATAGTAGTTGATAGACTCACCTTCCTCCCATCACTTAGTAGTTTTGATTTGTTGAATCTGTAGTTGACAACCCAGTGAAGAAACCACTGCACCAAGGCTATGTCCAATTAGCCTTCTAAAGTCTGTGAGTATGTTCCCTCTTCACAGAAGTCTTACTAAGAACACTAGGTCTTACTTTATCTTGGCATATATTCTGTGCAATTTTGAAGATAGACCTGGGAAACTGTCCAAGGTTAATGTGAGATTAGCCAAAATTCATGCTTATGTTTCAACATTTAGCCCTACTCAGTAATAAAATTGTACAAGATGAACGACTGATAAAAGCAACAACAAGACTGAATTTCTAATATGTTTCTAAAAGGAAAAAATAGTGCCAAAATTTACATACCGTATGGATCCGTGTACATAGCATTCTGCTTAAATTAAAACTATAGAGATATAGACAATAAAATTCAATGATTACAGGAATTGAAGTAGGAGGGCAGTATGTAAAAAAGTGCCTCTCAAGCAAATTTTCATAATTATGTAATTATTCTGCATCCTGTTTGTCATTGTGGGTGCTAAAATAGAAACCCCTGCCATTAGAAAATATTGTATTTAGATTGTAAAATATTGAGCAATAAAATAAAATGATGAAACCAGGAGATGCTTAAAGAACTACCTGTTATATGTAATGTATTAATAATGATTTAAATCATCATATCAACTGAATCTACTTTTTTTGTTGAAGCTTAATAGAGATTGTTTTACTTTGTGTCTATCATTTTCCCACCTCTTTTGTGGACAATATCTCTCCTATTTATATGAGATATTTTAAGATATTTATCTACCTATAAGAGACTAAACTTCTTCCAATTCAGTAAAATAGATAGGTACTCAACACCTTGAGATGATTAGCATATTTCACCTTCCTTGGACACATGATCTGTTTTAAATCAAGGAGACTCAGCTATATGTTCCTACAGGATTTCTCAGTAAAATTGCAATGTAAAATACAAATTATGACATAGTTATTAATATAGTATTATAATTTTATAGTTATACGTGGACAGACAATATTGATCTCTCAATTTGTTTTACTGTGATGCTTTAGGTTTTGGACCTAGATATTGTTTTAATTCTGGAAGCTATGTCACCAATATTTCCATTGCCTGAAGACTCACTCATCACTAGACTGTGCAAAGATCATTTATGAAGAAGATTATGATAATCTACTTCTGAAGAAAAAAGAAGGGAGGAGGAGATCTGAGATAGTGCTGAGAGAGGAGGCCATCATGTTAGGAGGGACTGATAATACAAGAAGGGGAGAGCTGCCAACTGAAAGTACAATTGACCCTGCTGACACGAATGGATTACAAATCCTGAGATTCTCATTTACTGATCTCCCACAACTTAAAAATAGAAGAAGGATTGGCAAATATTCATTATTTTTTTGGGGGGGAGGGCATCACTGCTCTCCGGTGGTGGGAGTAGGAGGCCCAGCCCCACTGCTGGAATTGAACCTCCGTCCCAGTTGGCTGCAGTCCCGTTCACAACCACTACGCCACCGGGGCTCAGTCCTCATTAATATTTTTAAGAGTGGAGTGAACATAATGTGTTGAATATTAGAAAGTTATAATTTTTAAAGAATGCAAGAGATTAATATTATAGGCATTAAGGAGTCAAAATAGATTGTAACTGGTCATTTTGAATTAGACAATAACATTGCATTAATCATCAAAAAATTTTTCACGATCTATCCTAAAGTATAATCCTGTCAATGATAAGATAATTTTTCTTAAAGAAGGTCAATTCTCCTACTCCCACCATCAGGGCAGTGATGCCTAAAAAATATAAATTAAATAAATAGATAAATAATAAAGAAGGTCAATTAATACAACTGTTATTCAAATTTATGCACATCTACTGTTACCAAAGGTGAAAATTTTCAAGATTTTCCCAAATTCTGAAGTCTAAAATTGATCAAGTATGCAGTCAACATTCATTAATAGCAACTGGACCCTGCATCAGTGACTCGAAAATGTGACCTTGGTGGTAGCAGTGAGATCAGAAAGATTTCATAATAGAATTTTGTAGAAAAATTAGGTATTTTTTGCAAGTGTCTTTTTCAACACATAAAAGTTAATTACAAAAAAAGATAATTATACACAGGGAACTTGTCAGATAAAATGTAGAAATCAGATGAACTACAAGTTATCAATTGCACATATGCACATTGAAGATGAACCTGAAAGAAAATCAAAAGGGGTTTCCAAGAGTCAAAGACAACTTTGAGAGTGCACTGCCTACATTTTGAGATCATCTCACTATTTGACATATTGATTATCAGCCAAGTTGTAGGATAGCATCGAAGACAACTTACATAGAGAAAAGGGTTGGGGTGGGAGGGAATTAAAGGACAGGCAAAAATGGATGAAAAAAGAAAAGACAAACTTGAATGTAAGAAGAGATTCATGCTATTGATACCCATTATTGAAAGTAGAACAGCTAAAGCAAAATTAGGATTTGGTAAAGAGGAGATTTTAAAGAGCAGCTCAAGAAGGACAATATTATGATGAAATGCATAAAGATGCTCATCTAGAAAAGCAAAAAGAGAAAACAAGCTTGGCATTTCTCAAGTGGAAAGAACTGAAGAAATAAATCAACCTCCAAGTGAAGTTTTTAGAGGTTCTACTTGGTCAACTGGGAGGAAGAAATATACATGTGTGCCTATTCCTATTCCACAGAAAGGTGACCAACCAGTATAGTCAAACTATAAGACAATATCATTGATATTACACAAAAGTACAATTTTGCTGAACATCAGCCAATGATTGAATCATTATGTTGACAAGTTACTGCCAGAAGTTGAGACTGGCTTAAAAAGAGGACAGAGCATAAGGGATCATTCCTCATGCCAGATGGAACTTGGCTAAATGTAGAGAATATCAAAACGATGTTTACTTGGGTTTTATTGAATATGCAATGGCATTTGACTGTGCGGACGATAATAAACTGTGAACAACCTTGAGAAGAATGGGAGTTCCAATCACTTCATTGTGCTCATAAGATAGTTGTACATGGGTTAGGAGGCATTGCACAAACCAAACAAGGGAGTACTTTATGGTTCAAAATCAGGAAATGTGTGTTTCAGGATTGTATTCTCTCTATATACTTGTTCAATCTGTATGAAAAGTAAATTATTAGAGTCATTGGCTTATATAAAGAAGAACGTGGTCAAGATTGGAGAAAAGTGTATAATACTGGCAATATGCAGATAATATAAATTTGCTTGCTGAAAGCGAGGAAGACCAGAAACACTTGCTGATTCAGATCAATGATCGGAGCTTCAGTTTGGATGGCAACTCCAAGTGAAGGTTAAAGTCCTCAAAATTGCACCAAGAGGCAACATCACAATAAATATAGGAAAGGCTGACGTTGTCAAGGGTTTTGCCTTGCTTGGATTCACAATCAATTATCGTGGAAGCCACAGGCAAGAGATCAATAGCTGAATTGCATTAGGTAAGTCTGCTGCGCAAGACCTTTTTAAAGCATGGGGGAGCAAGAGTGTGGTTTTAAGGACTAAGATGCGCCTGACCCAAGCCATGGAATTTTCCATTGCTGTATATGCATATGAAAGTTGAATGCTGGATAAGGAAGACTAAAGAAAAAATGATACATTTGAATTGTAGTGCTGATAAAAAGTATTCAAAGCACCATAGACTGGTAAAAGGACAAACAATTTTGTCTTGAAAGAAGAATGGCTGTCAGAGTACTCGTTGGAGGCAAGGTTGGCATAAAGAGATCCCCCAAGGAGATGGATTGACATTGTGACTGTAGCAATTGGATCAGGCATAGATAAAGTTGTAAGGGTGGTGGAAGACCCCACTGTTTTAATATTCTTTTTTGCATAAGATTGCATTTGGTCATAGCTGATTCAATGGGATCTAATTGCAGCATGGGAAAAATATTGAATGATAAGGAAGCATCAATCAGAAGTGGAAGGAATGCATATAATCACTGTACCATTAAGAATTGCTCAATGTTAAATCATTTCATCTTGTTCCATTTTGAGAGTAGGAGCCCAAGCTTCTCAGAAAGTCTCTGATTAAATACAAGATTCCAGGAATGAAAATTAAAATATTTCAATAAATGTATGCAACATTAAAAGTGTTCATTCATCTATGCAAAGAGACTTGGAGAATAACTCCATGGCCAACTAATTGGAAGAAATCCATATCTGTGACTATAACAAAAAAACAATTAAAAATAACCCATAAAATTAGACAATATCTCTAAGACAAGTAAATTTTGCTGATTATTCAAAAAATATGGTTTGTAGCAATATTATAAAGGAATTTTCAAAGAATCAAGCCAGATTAAAACAAAAGATATCATTTCTAATGCTGTACAGATTTTGACTGAAAATAGAATAATATAAATATATTTTGACCATGCAAATGAATCCATGATGTATATTATAAGATATTATAGAACATATTATGAATAAAGGGAATTCAATACACTTAATTATGCTCATGCAGTATCTGTTCAGAGATAAAGACCATCTTTCAAATAGAATGGGTTTCAAAATCAGGAAAGATGTGTCAGGACTATGTACTTCCATCGTACTAATTCCTGTGTATGCTTAACAAATACTCAGAGAAAGTGGATTATATGAAGAAGAGCACAATATAAATTTTGGAGGACCACTCATTAACAATGGACAATATGCAGACAACATAATGTTGTTTGCTGAAGGTGAAAAGAACTTAGCAAATTAGTGATAAAAGTCAAAGACTACAGCCTTTACTATGAATTATATCTCAACAGTAAGAACATAAAAATCTTCACAACTGCAACAAATACATGATAAATAAATCAAATATCTAGCATCAAAATTTTCATTTTACATGTATCCATAAGTAAGAGTCATGGAAGCAGTAGTCAAGGTACCAAATGTCATATTGTACTGGACAAATCCTCAAAAACCATCTTTAAAATGAAAAAGAGCAGACATTACTTTGAGGACTAAAGTGCACCAGATTCAAGCCACAGAATTTTCAATTGCCTTAGATACATATGAAAGACAGTAGATAAGGATGACTGAAGAAGAATCAGTGTTGGTGTGTCACAGCTTTTGTGAAGAATATTAAGTATACCATGCACTAGCATAATGGCTTACACACTGAGTTACTAGCTGCAAGGTCAGCAATTAAGAAGCAGATGCTCCATAGTAAAAAGATGAAGCTTTCAATTGACCATCTCAGAAACATATAAAGTTAGTTCTACTCTGTCCATAGGGTTATATATAAGTTAAAATTGACTCGATGGCAACGAATTTAGTTGGCTGAAGGCAGGATATTGAAACTTCTCTCATAATGTAGATGTGTCATCAGAAGAGACCTGTGTGTGAGGAAAGTCTTAGTTCCTGGACAACTTACATACCAGCTCAAAAGAGGAAGATTCTCAATTAGGTACATTGATAATGGGCTCAATCATTACAAAAAAGTGTGAGGATGCCAGCACTGAAAGCATTCTCTTCTCTTATACACAGTGTCTCTGAGGGTCCACCACCATTTTTCTTTCAGTTTGCTGTGCTTGGGTGGCTTATGTTTTGCTCTGATGCTGGAAGCAATGTCACTGGTATTTCAAAGGACAGCAGGATCAGTGAATAGGTTTCTGCAGAGCTCCAGACTATGAAGAGAGAATGAAGAAGGACTAGATTCGCAGTCTCAGAGGAAGAAGCTGTTGAAAATCGTATGCATAGTTTGAAAGTATGCGAGGTTTCATTCTTCTGTGCAAAGAGTTGCTATGGGTCAGAGTCAACTCAATCTCAACCAACAGCAACAACAATTATAGTTCAACATTAACTTTGCCCACCCAACAACAGTGGCATGATAATGACATTTTAATGTTTTTGCTATATAATTCTTTAGAGTGAAAATCTCTCATCCTTTGTACAGTGGATGATGAAAATGTGAGACACCAAATTTTCTAGCATCTTCCTACATTGCTAGATGCCAGGAAATGATAAAATGCAAATTGAATGAGAGACTCTGAGCCCATTGCAGAAAAACAATATGAACTGATTAAAAAATGAGGTCTGAGGCCCCAATAAAATGATTTTAAAAAGAGTCAATTCAAGCTGCTTCTCAATCTCATCCTTGTCTTTTTGTCTGTTGACTTGTAAGAATGCTTTGCACATTCTGGATATCAGACATTTATCAGATACAGAATGTGTACATATTTTCTGTTACTGTATAGGTTATCTTTTCAGCCTTTCAATAATGCCCTTATTGAAAATACTTTTTAGTTTTGATTTGCACTTGAGTTGCTTCCAACACAGAACAATGCAAATACAGTTCCTGAAGCTGTGCATCTTGATGAAAGCAGATAGGCTCATTATCTTTCTCACAGTGTTTGAATCAGCAACTGAAGGTGGTTTGTCAGTAGATACCTGAGAGTGTCACTAGCACATTGTGGTGAAGGTGTCACATATGGGGAATGTACATGAAGTTTCACAGTCTTGTGGTAAGTAAAGCTATACATGTATGGCCATAAGACCAAATACTGCAATTTCTTTACCCAAAATTTGCCTCCATGATTAAAAGACATTGACCACTTATGTTGAGTCAATCTAATGCCTTACATCTTTGAAGTCATTCTTAAAATTCATTCCATTTTTCTCTTCTCAAATTCCTTACCATAAATACTGGATTACTGCTCTGACAGATAAAGGAAATCAAATAAAGCAAAACAGAAGACAAGCATCATGGTGGAGAAAAAAGAGATATCAATGATTTAAATTTACTCATGATAACAGTACATTTAAAATATATATTTGATTGTCAGCTGTATCCTATTGATGGATATGACATTATATCATTAAGTTTCTACTCTATAGGTTTCTATAAAGTCAGATATCACTTTTTTCATTTTTCTTTATCTCTTGGAATTTTGCACATAATTATTTATTTACCAGATATACTCCCTTGATATATTGTGATTTTTATGAAGACAGAAAACTTTTGCTTTCCAATAATTACTTAGTCAGTGTCTATAATAGTTACTAGTCTGTGAAAAATGATTAAAATTATAGTCTATTTGAAAGCTCTCTCTTTGAAAATACTATACCTAAAAATGCTGGGGAATTGAAAAACTTAACAAGCCCTACACATCCAAATACATATATAAATGAAGGGAGGGAGGGCGACAGGGTTAAATAAGATAAGGAAAGAAAGGAAAGAATAGTGTTTTATTGTTATTAACATTCAAAGAATCTATCACGTGATCTAACATTTGTTAAACAAATGTATTATGAAGGCCCTAAATAGTCAATTTCCTTATTTTCATATACTAGAATTTAAGGAAGTGCTTGACTAAATAAGCAATCAAGAAATGTATTATATAAATATTGCTAAAATGAATCAAGATGATGAAATATTTGCCAATTTAATTCAAATAAGGTGAGCAGTATGAATACAAAGACAAAGATTTCTGATTTTGAATAAAACCTGAGAAGAGAACCAATCTATATCAAAAAATCATCACAAAATGGATAGAGATATGACAGATATGTGCAAAGAAGAGTGGGGAAATCAAACACCAGGAGTGTCTGAGTGAAGGTTCTCTAGAGAAGCATAACCAGTGAGATACATGTGTGTCTAATTTATTTTATTAAACTAAAATATCAGAAGATGAAAAATTATCTTTCATCACATTCTCCATAGAGATCTATATACTTCTGAAGGTGGTATTTCTATTTATCTAGCCCTTCCCTCAAATAATTCTGCACACCCCAATTTATACTACATCAAAATGGCAGTCTTGATATCCTCAAGGAACTCAAACTGTGTTCTTCTGAAATGTTCTTTGAGTTTGCAAAACAAAAAGCAATTCTGGGGAGTAATATTAGGTCAGTAGGATAAATGAGGTACAATTTCACAATGAAATTATCACATGATATCTGTTGCTCAAAGAATAAGTGGGTGCATTTTCATGACAAGTAAATAAAATACCTTGGTGCAATTTTTCTGGTCCATTCTTATCAATATAGTTTGAAAATTTCTTGAAACTTCTTCATTCTAAGCCTCCATGATTGACATATGTTATTCAAGAAAATTGATTAAGACTGCTTTGGAATACCCCCAAATCAGTCATCACAACCTTGTGAGTTTATCATTCTGCTTTGAGCTTAACTAGCTGCAAAGATCCTCTGGGAGCCTTTGAATCAATTGGTCATTGTTTGAAGACATCTTAAGGAGTCTAAGACAAGTGTATTACTGAAAGAGATTGCAGTTATCCACTGATTTCAGAGACATGTTTGAACCTAAGTTGTTTGAAACAGACTTGTGAATGTATAAAAACCTTAGTAACAATTCCTTTCAATGTGTGTGTGTGTGTGTGTGTGTGTGTGCGTGTGTGCAGATAATGAGAAAATGAGACACAGGAGAAAGAGTTAACTCAGAGTATTGACTTACAAGTTTATAGGGGCTGCCTATCTAACATGCCTAGGTCTGGGAACAGGCTGGAGATTTCTGTATGTTTATGGTACAGGATTTATAGGCCAAAGCATGGTAAGAGTATAGAATCCAAAGCAAGATAAATAGTTCTGAAAAATCATATTCAGAAGTTAGTCCACTCCTTAAGGGATGTCCCTTTCAATGGATTGATTGCATTAAATTAGATTGCATCATGAAGTATGCTACCTTGCATTACATTGGATTATACAATAGAATAGCAACTAATATAGTGTTCGAGGAAATTATGCAGCATCAGAGAATAGCCACATTAACATATAATATCAACAATCATGGGGCATTCAAGACTTTCTGAAAGTAGTAACACAATTGGAAAGGAACTCAAAGAAATATACTCAGAAGAGGTAATCTTTGAGCTGGAATATGAAGGAAAAGAAGACATTTACTTTGGATGGCATATTTTCTATTCTACCGGGCATAATCTCAGCATATGAAAATATATAGATTACCTTATTTCTTATTTCTCTTCTCTGCCTATGCCGAGCAGAAAGAAAATTTTACTCAATCCAAAAAAAATTTGCTGAGGCCACTTTTCCTCCAGTTTTATTCTCATAATGGAATATTGAAAGACCATAAAAAATGCCATCCCCTGTATGCCCTGGAAATCTGTCAACTTTGTTAAAAAGAAACTTCATTTTTTCTTTGAGAATAAAAGTGAGAACGTACACTTGCTTTATCCATATACAATAAACTAGCATGCCACACTAGTCATTTCACTTGATCTAGGTGCATATTATAGTCTATCACCTTTATGAGGATCAAGACTTTGCATTCTCCACTTACTGTATTTAAATCCTTAAGAATTGTATCTAGCAAGTGTTCAGTAAATGTATGCTGAATAACTAACAGGTAAATAGAAAAGGAGAGAATGGTAGCCATGGGTAAAACTCACCAACCCCTACCTCAGCCTCTTCCAAGCAAAGAAAATCATCTCATTTATTGCCATTGAGTTAATTCCAACACAGGGTGACTCTATAAAAGAGAGGAAAAGTGGGTTTCTGAGGCTGCAAATCTTAAAGGAGCAAGAATTATCATCTTCCTCCTGTAAAACATCTGTTGGTTTTGAACTCATGATTGTGGTTAGCAGGTCTAACTCATAGCCTAAATTTCAAAGGTAGTATTGGCAGAAAGATTAATTTGCAATATGCTTGAGAGGTTTTGAGAATAGATCTTCCTGGAAAAGAGCATGTCAGATTTATTTCTAGAAAAATTAGTGATATTTCAAAAATTATTTTGATGAATTTTATTATGTGTCCTTGAATCCTTTTGAACTTGTGGTGACCCATGTGACAGGGAACTGCCTCATAGGATTTCCTGGGGTATCTGAGAGGGTACACAAAAAATCTGATGTCCATTTGTTGCTTGGATGTGAGGGGGATAGTGCATTTGGAGTGTGTTTTACGAGGCCAGACTGTTAATCAAGTTTTCTATTTAGAGGTTCTAAAAAGGCTGCATAACAGTATGCGACAAAAAAAAAAAAAAAGACTTGATTCGTGACATATGGAGGACTGGTTTTGCCACCGCAACAATGAACCTGCTCCCCAAGTCATCTCAGTGTGCCAGTTTGGGACAAAAAACAGCACACTTCTCTTGCCTCATGTACCTTACTCACCTAACCTCAAACTGCATGACTTCATTTTGTTTTCAAGAATGATGATGATGTAAAAGAGGTCAAGAATAAAATGAAGGTGCTCTCAATCATCCAACCAGATGAGTTTGAAAAGTGATTCTAAGAACAGACTTGTAGATTTGACATATGTAGTAAGTGTTATGGAAAGTACTTTGAAGGTGATAAAGTTGTTTTTAAAATTAATTTTAAATACACAGCTTTGAAAAAAATTCTGATTTGGGGGGTACCCCCTTGTATTCTTCATGATGGCAGATTACTTTGTGTTTCCCATGGAGATGCTGCATATGCTTAAACCATACCCTTTTTACTAGTAGCCAAGTATTCATCACCAGGGTTTCTTCCTAGTTTTGTATACATATAAACTCAACACAAAACCAAGCCTGTTACTGAGTCAATTACAATTCTCAGCTTGTAAATTTATAGTCCTTACTGACATAGGCTGCTTACATTGTCTCCTGTAGGAATAAGGAGATTTCAATCCACAGACATTTTGTTTAAGAACCAATTGCTTAAAATACTGTACTGCCAGGGCTCTTTATACCTAGGCTTATATCCAATTTTGAATTTTTTCCAGAAAAGATGGAAGCCTAGATTTTTCTTACCTTAAAATTTACTGTTTAAAATATTGCATCTAATTAATATCACTTTAAAGTATACTCTTTAGGACAAGAAAATCTAAAAAGCAATTTTGACTTATCAGCTGCAAACTCTTTCCAAGCTGAACATCACCTCTTATGAAAAGTTGCACAATAATTTTCCATTTATGTGTGCTTAAAACAAGTCCACATTGGGTAGCTTCCCTCAGAGAGAAAAAACAATGATCCCACAAGTCTTTATGTCAAAATAAAATACACATTTCCATCTAGGTTTGTTGGAAATCACAAGAGATTTTCACCCTCACTCTAACAATTTAAAAAAAGCAGATGGCTATAAAGCCATAGTTTTAAAATAGGCTATTGATATAAGAATAGCAGGTCACTTTGGGACACTACAGTTCCATGTTGGGAACGCTCTTAAAGCTCACACATTCGAAACTTCCAGGAAGATGATGACTGTGTAACACTTACCAGAAGGACTTTGTAGAAATCAGTGCTGGAGAGTCACGAAGATGGAAATTCTAAGCTGCCAAGTCACAGGAGGAGCATCTTAAAGATAAGTAAGCACATATCCACAAGGTTTTGAAGTGCTGGCGGCTTTTGGCACACCACAGTGGAGGCCAGCTAAGGTTTCACCTTAGTCCTGCCACTGTGTTGGCTGGAGCCAGGATCATTTGGAGCAGGCTTAAGGGCTTTATCTCAGCAGAAATCACAGCTTCCAGACAGATTAAACTCCTTGGGACTCAGCTATATTGTTACTTTTGTTTCCCTCTCTATTTTCTATTCCCCCACAGTGTCAGCAGGGTTTAGTTTTTTTTTTTTCTTTTTCTCTCACATTTTACCACCAACCTCCAGATTACTCCTCCTCAGCCTAGAACATTTACTTCTGCTCTCCAGCCTACTGGGAGAGTGCCACATACTCTCTAACTCAAAGCTGGGTTAATCCGGCCCACCTTCTACCAGGGAATACCCTGCCCAACTTTTTCCAGGGAAGTTCTGCATATTGAATTAAGCCAGAGCTTAACACATGACTGGGGATACTCTGCCCACCTTCTTGGGAGAAATCTTATCTACATGGCAGGGGGACCTCCTATCTGTTCTTTGTGGTTCCATGTGACTGGAGGAGCTTTCTCCCACCTGCTGTAGTGCCATATATTGCCTAAGACAGCTCAGTCAACACTCACCAACATTCCATGCTGCTGTGAAACCCTCTGACAAACGTCCGCAGTGATTTGAGCAGAGAAATTCCACTCATATTTTACTGTGATATATACCAAAGCAGAAAGCACACTAGGCTTCTGTGGCACTTTCATGGCAGAGGGCGGCCCCACCCACCCTCTTTGGCACCATAAGCTTCCCTGAGCCACACCATCACAGCTTCTGGTGAGATCACCAAGTACACACCATGTTCATGGATCCATAACAACCAAATTAGTGTCTACTGAAGACCTTCCAATTTTTCTTCCAAATATCAGAATACTGACTGGCTAGGGAAAGAGTGAAGCAAAGAGAAAATAAATTGGTAGGCCAATTCCACATGTAGATTTGATGCAGGCATTTAGAAGAAGCATTCCTATAAGTCTCCCAGAGAAAGCAGTGCTTTTTGACTCGCTAGAAAATGGAACCTGGCTCCTCTAAAGCAACACAACACAAACAACAACTAACCCCAATGTATTAAATGAAAAACCAGGAGAAACAAAAACAATGGCAGGAGATTTTCCCAACCTAATGACATGCATAGAGAAGCAGACATTGATCTGCCACAGAAAGACATTTTCAGAATGCTGAGTGGAATCATAGAAGATATGAGAGAAATAGTACAGAAAAAGGATGAAGTTATAGAGGAAATAAATTTCATAAACCAAAGCAAAATACAAGAGCTCAGGGATGAGATAACTAAAGCCAGTAGCAGACTCACGGACATCGCTGTTCGACTGGAGGAAGCAGAGGCCTGCACCAGTGACTTAGAGGACAGTCAAGCAGACTTAAACAAATGTGAACAAAAATAGAAAAAGATCATGAGGGAAGTTGAAGAAAAACTAAGAGCTATGTCTGATGCTAGGAAGAGGGAAAACATCTGAATAATTGGATTACTGTAGAAGACACAACAAAGAAGTCATCTGCCACACTAGAGAGAATTCTAGGAGGAAAACTTCTCTAGCTTATGAATGGAAAACCAGGCAACCATTCAAGAGCCGGAAAGATCATCAGCTAGGCTGAATCCCAAGAAGAAGTCACCAAGGTACCTAATAGCTAAACTATACAACTTTGAAGAAAAGGAGAAAATCATGAGATCTGTTAGAGAAAAACAATCAGTCATATATTCACATATAAAGGTTCCTAAATAAGAGTATGCTCAGAATTATCAGCAAACACTATGAAGAAGAGGAGAGAGTAGAGTAACTTATCTCAAAGATTGAAGGAATGTACCACAAACCCAAGAAAACTCTACTCTGTCAAAATATCTATCAAGTCTTCCCAGATAAGGAAAAACTCAAAAATATATATTAGAAGATATCCAGGCCTAGAGGTCCTTGCTGATCTAGTATAGACAAAAGAATAGCATCCACAGGGCAAAAATAAGAGGCCACTACATAGAACAACCCAACCAAGTGGGCAGCAGAAGGAAAACAGCCCCCAAAATAGTATGGTTTAAGAGTTGAAAGAAGTCAAATATGAAATACACACATACAACACACTATTAAGAAAAAGGAAGTAGGAAAACACCCAACACAAAAGGTATAAGATGACATCATAGAGTCTACAGATAGAGATAATAGCCCTGATTATCAATGGATTGAACTCAGCATTAAAAGACTGAGACTACCAGGATGGATTAGAAAATACAAACTATCACTATGCTGACTACAGGCGACACATCATAAAACTGCAGACAAAAATAGACTGAGACTCCAAGACTGGAGAAAAGCAGACCGAGCAAATAGCAATGCAAAAAAGCGGGGGCTGCAATTCTAATGTTGGACAAAAATTGACCTCAAAATGAAAACCATGAAAAGAGATCAGGAGGAACACTCTATAATGCTCAAGGGAATGATAGACAAATAACCACTAAGCATTTTAAAGATATATTCCTCAAACAGAGGTCTGTTGAATATGTCAACCAATACTCCAAAAGATGACAAAAGAAATAATAGCCTCAAGAATTATAGAAGGTGACATCAATGCTCTCTGGGAAAGAGAGATCACAAGAAAAGAAATTCAAGAAGATACTAAAGATCTAAACACTACAATTTGACTTTACAGGTACTTACAGATATTTTTATTCAAATACAATATGTGCATACTTGGCACATATTTTAAGATAGACCACATTCTGGAATGTTAGCTGAATCCGCATAAACCTGAGCACCTGGATATCATACAGACCTCTTTCTTTGACCACTATACCATAAGACAGGAAATAAAAAAAAGCAAACAATTGCAGGATGAATAACTCTATTGCAAAAGGAGTGTGTCCTGACCCAGATCAGAGATGAGATGAGGAAATTTCTAAAAACCAATGAGAATGAGAACATGATGGATCAAAACCTTTGTGATACAGCAGAGGCAGTTATCAGAGAAACTTTTCTAGTAATACATGCACACATGAAAAAGGAAGAGAGATTTATTATTGATATGTTGACAAAAAATTATAGCAATCAGAGCAGAGTCAACAGTACAAGCATACTAATATCAAAAAAAGAGAAAAATGATAATAAAAGTCAGAGCTGAGATTCAGAAGATGGAAAAAGGGAAAACAATGGAAATATTAATACTGCTGAAAGTTGGTCCTTTGTAAGGATAAACAGAATCTACAGACCACTGGCAAACCTAACCAAAGAAAGGAGGGAACAAATTTCTCTAGCAATTATTAAGGCTGAAAGAGGGGGCATTACAACAGACCCTAATGAAATAAAAAAGATAATTATACAGTAATGCAAATAACTATAATCCAATGAATTCAACAAATTGGAAGACACAGACAAATTCTTGGGGAAAAAATCCATCCCTAGACTATCCCCAATAGACTTTAAGAATCTCAACAGATTCAAAGCAATGGAAGAATATGACAAGGTTATCAAGCGATTGCCAATAACAACAGCAAAATTCCCTGGACCAGATTTAATCAAGTTTTCAGAACTGACAAATCCTTTATAAACTTTTTCACAACATAGAAAAAGTCAGCAAACTCCTGAACTCCTATGAAGTCAGTATAACTCTGATACCAAACCTGGACAGCATTTTACAAGAATCAAGAACTATAAACCAATATCCTTAATGAACATCAATTCAAAAATACTTAGCAAAATACTGTCCAATAGAATGCAAAAACATATAGAAAAAATAATTCACCATGACCAAGTGGGATTCATACCAGGGATGGAGGGATGGTTCAACATATGAAAGACCAATAGTACCATTTGCCACACTGTCTTGAAAAACTATAAGAACTACCTAACAATATCAACAAATGTGGAATATACATTTGACAATATCTAGCACCAATTCCTGCTTAAGGCACCTAAGAAGATAAAAATGGAAAGAAAATTCCTCAAGATGATACAATCTATATGAAAAATCAACAGTCGATGTGGTAGACAATGGAGAAAAGAAGAGCAAAATCCCACTGAAAAAGGGGACCAGGCAAGAATGTTCCTTGTCTCCTTTCTTATTTAACATCATACTGGATGTTTTAGCTAACAGCATAAGGCAAAGAAAAGACATCAAAAGTGTTTGCATGGGGAAGAAAGAGGTGAAACTATCATTATTTGCAAATGATATGATTTTATATATGGAAAATCCCAAAGCTCCACAAAGGGAGTACTGGAAACAATAGAGGAGTTTGCCAGAGAGGGAGTATACAAGAACAATAAATGGATGTCTCTTAGACTTCTATACACATCAGATAAGACCACACAAGAGGAGATCAAGAGGTGGTGCACTTTACAATAGTCGAGCACAAATTGCAATATCTAGGGACATACCAGACTAAAAGAACAAAAAAGGAAAACTACATGAGGAAAACTACAGAAAATGATTCCAAGAAACCAAGTGTGACCACAACAAATGGAAGAATATCCCATACTCAAGGGTTGGAAGACTTAATAAAGAAAAGATGTCAGTTCTGCCCAAGGCAGTATATAAATTTAATGCAATCCTGATACAATTACTCACAGATTCCTTAAAAAATACCTGATTACCAATTCCATATGGGGAGGGAAAAAGTCCTGAATTAGCAGAGGACTTCTCAAGAAGAAGGACATAGTGGGAGGGCTTGCTTTACCTGACTTTAGCATATATTATACAGCCACAGTGGTCAAAACCACATGGTATTGTTAGAATGACAGATACTTAGACCAATGGAAATGAACTGAAAACACAGAAATGAAATCATCTGTATACAGACAATGAATCTTTAATAAGGGCCCCAAATATATCAAATGGGAAGGTGATGCCCTCTTCAACAAGTGATGCAGAATAATATGGACATCTACATGGAGGAAAAAAAGTAAACAAGATCTTACTTAACTAACCTTATTCTAAGAACAAGAATAAACTCAAGATGGATCACAGACTTTGATGTAAAACCCCAAATTATTAGTGCCATCAATGAGCAAATTGGGACCAGCCTGATAAATTCCGCACAGGGAATACATAGGCTATCAGAAACAAGGAAGGACACAAACACAGATGAGTCACATATTGAAGATAAAACAACTGCTTACATAGAAATAATTCACCCAGAGAGTAATAAGAGACCCCATGCACGGGAAAACATCTTTAGCAACAACACATCCGACCCAGGCTTTGCTCTACTAGGTTCCAAAAGGAAAAAAAAAACAAAACTAATTTCCCACTGAGGTGGTGGGCAAAGAACCTGAAAAGGAGTTTCACGAAGATAGAATTTCAAAGGGCCAACAAACTGTGAGAAAATGTTCCTGATCATTAACTGACCATAAGAGAAATACAAATTAAAGCAACAGTGGGATACCATCTAACACATTCAAAGATAGCCCAATTCAGAAAATCAGAAAGCAACAAGTGTTGGAGGGGCTGTGAGGAGATAGGAACTGTTATCCACTGCTGGTATACCTACATATGGTATATGTAGTCACTATGGAAATCAATTTATTGATACCTAAAAAAAAGATGGAAATTGAGTTACCTTATAACTCAGCAATCCCCCTATTGGGTATATACCAAGAAGAGACAAGAAACAAACCACAGGCAGGTATCTGTGCTGCAGTGTTCATTTTGGTTCAATTTACAATTGCAGGGAATTGGAAACAACCAAAATTGCTATCAACAGATGAATGGTTTAAAACTGTGGTACATACATACAATGGAGTACTATGCATCAGTATGTAGTGATAAACACATGAAGCACATAACTGCATGAGGAGAACTGGATTAAATAATGCTAAGCAAAGTAGGCCAAGCACAAAAGGACAAGTACAACATGAGTCTGCTGAGGTCAGCTTTAAAAAAATGCAAAAGGAGCACAGGGAAAAAACTACAGCATACAAACATTTTTGGGGTGTGGTCTCGGTAGTATGCAGAGGCAAAACCAAATTCAGGGATACATATAGTAGACAACTTAAAAGGAGAGGGGAAAAAATAAATGGGTCACAGGAGGAAAGAGCACTAACCCATCAAGTCGAAGTTGAAGGTATTGCTTATATCTCCTCAGGGAAAGAGCAACCAGAGCTCAACATAGCGCACCAAGATGTGAATGCAACATACCAACCTGAAGCAGGGAACCAGTAGAGACATCTGAGGGCCAGTCTCAATCCCAACGAAGTGGACAAACACCCCTTCCCCAGAAGAATTTCCTTCAGAGATCAGTACTCAGGGAGAGGGACATGTTTGATCAGAACACACAGGAGCAAATGAAGGGGGAAGAAGAGAGAGCAGAGCACATTCTGGCCCACCAGGCCTTGAAAACATTATACCTGCTCAGAGCGACCAGTGCACAGAGAGTACCATATGGCTGGCCCCACTAGAGCTATTACATCCTTCAAGGACCCATAGTGTGGGAATTGCGCCTGATCTGACTCCACCAAAATTTACAGGTATTTTTTGGTCAATGTATATTTTTGTTGTTGTTTTGTTTTGTTGCTTTCTTTTACTGTGTCTTGTTATTGTGTATATTATTATTTGTCAAGGTTTATCTAGATAAGATAGGCTGGATATTCAATCTGGAGGAGAAAACAACCAGACCAACAGTTCTGGGGGGATATGGGAGGGGGGATGTGGAGAGAAGGAAGTGGTGTTAACAAACTCAGGGAGAAGGGAACAACGAGTGATCAAAAATCAGTGGTGTGGAGGGTGTAAAGAGCCTGGTAGGACTTGATGAAGAGCAATGTAACCAAGAGGAATTACTGAAACCCAAATCAAGCCTGAGCATGATAGTGGGACAAAAGGAAAGTAAGAGGAAATACAGGAAAGATCTAGGAGGCAAAAGGGTATTTATAGAGGTCTAAATGAAGGTATGTACATATGTCAATATATGACGATGAGGGCATAGATCTATGTGTATAGTTTAGTATTAAGGTAGCAGATGTCCATTGGGCCTCTACTCAATTGCTCCCTCAATGCAAGAACACTTTGTTCTATTAAGTAAGCATTTCATGATGCTTCACCTCCTCCCCCCCACCCACCAAGATAATCATAGAAGACAAAGTGAGTGCCTAACCAAATGTGGTGAATAAAGTTGATGGTGGTTGGCTATCAAAAGATATAGAGTCTAGGGTCTTAAAAGGTTTGAAGATAAACAAGCAGCCATCTAGTTGAGAAGCAGCAAAGCTCACATGGAAGAAGCACACTAACCTGTGGGATCACAAGATGTCAATGGGGTTAGGTATCTGGCATCAATGAAAAAAAATCAAATCATTGTGAATGAAGGGGAGTGTGAAGTGAGGACCCAAAAACTATCTGTAGGCAACTGGACTTCCCCTTATAGAAGGGTCATGGGGAGGAGAAGAGCCAGTCAAGGTACAGTGTAACATTGATGGAACATGTAACTTTCCTCTAGTTCTTCAATGTTTTCTCCCCACCACTACCATGATCCCAATCCTACCTTACAGATATGGCTAGACCAGAGGATACACACTGGTACATATAGAAACTGGAAACACAGGGAACCTAGGAGAGATGAACCACTCAGGACCAGTGGTAAGTGTGGTGATACCAGGAAGGTTGAGGGATGGTGGGCTAGAAAGGGAGAACCAATTGCATGAATCTGCACATAACCCTCTCCCTGGTGGATGGACAACAGAAAAGTGGGTGAAGGGAGATGTTAGACAAGGTAAACCATGACAAAATAATGATAATTTATAAATTATCAAGAGCTCATGAGGAAGAGGGGGCTGGTAGGAGGGGGAAATGATGAGCTGATACCAAGGGCTCAAGTAGAAACAATTGTATTGAGAATGATGACAGCAACACATGTATAAATGTGCCTGACACAATGGATTTATGTATGGACTGTGATAAGAGTTGCATGAGCCCCCCTAACATGATTTTTAAAAAGGCTATCATAGAACTTGGTATTCAAAGAATTTAAATTAATTCTAGAATATTTTAAGTTCTTAGAAGAGTGAATTAGAAACAGTTAAGAATAACCAATAAGAAGTACTAAAAATGAAATTTTTGACATAAGTATAGGGATACCAATAGAAACACCAAAGATGAAGGGAAAAAAGTAAAATAAGATGTTCATGTACCAGCTGGACTATTGCATACATGTTTATAGTAACAGAAAAAAGAGACAGAAAGGAGACAGAAAAATACTTATATAAATATTTAAAGGAATTTCTAGAATTGAATAATGATATGAACCCATATATGCAAAAACAACCTCACTAATAACCCTATTAGTCAAAATTATATGAGCCAAAGATAATGAGCAAATTGTAATAATAATAAAATAGGAAGAGAAAAACCTTTTCTAAATGCTAGCAAATTAATTCCACAACAATCAAATGTTGTTTATTCCATGATAGCAAGTTTCATCATCATTTAAAAAAAATCAGTCAATATGATTTACTGTTGTAAGAGATTCCAGAGGGCAAAAATCATGTAATCATTTCAATTGGTTCTGAAAAATCATTTGATAGCATTCAATATGTATTCCTTATCAGTTCTCAGAAAATGAGGAGGGAGGGGCGAAGAAATCGTCTCACTTTATAAAAGCCATCAACCAAAATGCCAACAACCTCTCAAACCAAACTCACTGTCATTGAGTTGATTCTAATTCATAGCACAGAGAAGCACCCCTGTAACTTTCTGAGAACGTAGCTTCTGAGAATGCTCTGAGAGAGCATTGCCTTCCTCCCACAGACTGGATGGTAGTTTTGAACTGCTGACTTTGAGATTAGTCCAATGACGATCCACAGCTACTATGCCACTGAACACCTTTCCTCTCCTCCCACCGATGTCCTGGTGGCTCTTTCTGCACAGGACTTCAGGTTCCATAGCACGAGAAGGCAGTAAACATGTTTGTTGGTTAGAGAGTTGGTTTGTGGACTGTACATAAAGAATAGAATGGGTGAAGAAATCACTGAAACAATTGCATCCAGCAAGGATTAGAATTATGTTGCTAGTCTATTAAATAGTACATTTCTAAGCATTTAGGAAAGCAGGCTTAAAATTGTCATTTTTAACAGGACCGAAAACACGATGGAAAAGTGGTTGTGCATTTGGCTGCAATTCCCAACGTCCACAGTTGAAGCCACCAGCAGCTCCACGGGAGGGAAACAACAGACTCTCCTTCTCATCACGGTACAGATTGGAAAGTCATAGAGGCAGTCTTCCCTGTCCAAAGCGTCGCTCTGAGTAGGTATAAACTCGATGGCCCTGAGATGAAAAACAAGAACAAAAACATACAATATCCAGAAACAAATGTAGCACAATTGGGCTAAATTTCTGAAGAATTGCTAAACATTCCTGAGATAAAGCAAATAAAACTTAAATAAATGGAGATAATATTTACGATTTGAAAGACACAATATTGCTAAGACATCTCATTAATTAGCATGAACACAATATTTATCTAAATGCCAACAGACTCTTGAAGGAGAAACTGACAAATTAACTCTAAAATATCTGTGAATGCAAAAGAATGAAATTGTAGTATTTTTTGATAAACAGAAAAAGCAATGGGGAAATTGAATTGTGTTAATTACTTACAGAAACCATCAAAATCTTAAATTGGTCAAAGGTTGGATAAATTGGTTCCAATGATCAGAATAGGAATTCATAAACCGGGAACTATTGATGTCATCTAATGGAAAAATAACATGTTTAATATACTTTCAAAAAAGATGCTACGTCGATCTTTGTTGTTTCTATTTGGGATAATTATGGACTTAGAGATAAGTTGCAAAGATAGCGTAAATAATTCACATGTACTCAGCCAGTTGACTTTGTAGCTTCTTAAGTAACCCTTGCATATTTGTAAAAATCTACAAATAATAATTGACCTATTATATATCAAGAATAACCCTGCAGAGATGTCATTAGAAAGTAGAATTGGAAATTAAAGTGTCAGCTTTTATGCATGAAAAAAAGTTTTAAGAGTTTGGATTCTTCATATCCCTTTGTTTTTTTTTTAACTATTCAATCACTTATCATAAAATTATGGGGGAAATGGTTCTTTTTAATCCTGATTATAGTGTCAGGAAAGGGTTGGCTAGCTCTCCACCAGGTAGGAGGTTCAAACCTCTCAGTTGCTCAGTTGGATAAATATGAGGATCACAATTCCCGTAAAGATTCACAGCCCCCCAAACCCTATGGAGGGTAGCTGTGAGTCAGAGGCAACTAGATAACAGTGGGTTGTCCATTTATCATGTGTTTTGAATTTGTAGAATTCTTGGTTGAGTCAGCTGCCAGTGGAGAGATTGGCAGTTCAAGTCCCCCCAGCGGTACCTCATAAGGAAGTCCTGGTAATCTCCTTCGAAGAAAATTATCATTGAAAAGCCATTGTAGCACAGTACTTCACTGGAACACATGAGATATCCTTGAATCAAAGGAATTCAAGAGCAGCTGTTTATCAATAATGTTATAGTCTTGCACAACTAGAGTTTGTCATATTGAGTCACTAAAAATTCTAGAGACTTTCTGTCAGTACTTAAGGAATTTAAGCTAATACTGAATTTCTGTCATATTTAAGAAATACTGGAAAGATGAAATCTATGGTCATTATTCCCGAGGCATAACTGCCTTTCCATGATTGGGAAGAAATCTGTGTCTCAAGATTCCTTCTCTGTTTCTGTACCCAACCCCCAGAGTAAAGGCGGTTTCACAATGATCCCACATGTTATTTACCACACTGCACCCTGCTAACCCACAACAAATGCTAGGGAACCCTTTTGTGTTCGTGAGTTAGACTGTCCTCAATTTGGTAACTAATTCTGCATCTTGTACCACCTATTCCACACCTGCATGCTTTTCCTTTCAATGGCACGAGAAGTGAAGGGAGAAGAGGAATCAGGTGGGACCATCCTTAATTACTCCTACCTGTGAGCTGTGTCCTTCTTATTAAATTTACAATGGCACCAAGGGAATCAAAGACATTTTGTGGAGGGAATAAAGAAGTGCTGGTTCCTGCATGCAACATAGAAAATAAAGTCTATGAACTACACGCACCAGTAAAATCCATCTTCATGGAGACATTTTAAAACATACTCAGAAGCTCTGACACAGAAAAAAAATTAATGTACATACAGTTCTGAGGTTTGAAATACAGAGTGCAGATACAAAAAGATCACAGATCTTTTTCTGTCCACAACATAACTAAGAGACTTACAAGGCTCAGAGGCAGCACAGGGCAAAGGAATTGCATTTCCCTAAGGAAGTTTTCCAGGAGAGGCAAAAGGGGAACTGCTTAGGGTCCTAGCCACCTCCCACAGCCATTAAAAGTTATTCTTGGAAAAAGAAACGTTTCTCCCTTTACCTATGATTCATATCAAAAGAATTACAGCTTCAGATACTGAAACTATGATGTTGGGTTTGTGTTTGTTTGCTTGCTTGCTTCTTTATTTTACTTGTCAAAGATTTTCATCGAAAACCTCTAAGTTGGTTTATTCCTGAAGCTGGAAACATTTGGAGCCATGAAGGAACTTTCCTTTCCAGGACTGAACTGTAAAGAGAGCCAGTGGGTAGTCTGAAACACTCGTTTGGGGTCTTTTTTGAGTGGAAGTGAGAGAAACAAGCTGAGTCTAGCCATTGACCTCTATGACTATGGTTCACTGGGACTGGAGGAAAGACAAGAGTGGGTTGACTAGTCTCAAGTTCAGTTGTGCAGAACCCAAGCCTATGGCATATCCAAGCCCAGAGGGCTTATGGTTGTTGAAAATTTGTGAAAGGACCCATGGTTGAAAGTCTAGGTGGCCAATGGGCACCCTGATGGAGGTAAGGAAGGCAACCCACAGTGAGTTGACCAGAACCTTACCAGATGGAGATAAGATTTGCGGGCCTGTGGAATGGCTGCATATTGTTTCTGACTTTATGGATAGCCTCTCCTGATTTGACTTTGCTTATAGATGTAGGCTCAGACATTTCCAACTGGAATAACGATTCTTTACATCAAAGAATATGTTTGTCTCCTCAGAGCAGTGGACTTATATAAATGTCCAGTATGTTTTGGGTATATTTTGGGAGCGGGGTGATAAAGGTATGAAGTGGGTGGATTAGAAACTTTCCACCCATTGACTTGTAATCGTTTTGTACATTGCATGTGTTTACTGAGTCTGAAGAGGATTTTATATATTAGTATCAGACATATGGGCTAATATCAGACTTATGACCTTGGATTGGACTGGATTGGGATGCTTTCTTAATGTAAAATTACACTTTATGGTTCATGGGGTGGGAGGAAGGGAAATATATGGAGCTGGAACTGGGGCCCTGGGTGGAGGGTGGGTGTTTTGGGAGTGGTGATGACAAACAAGTGTGCAAATGAGGCCTGCATACAATTGATGTATATATGGATCATGAGGGGAGGTGTATAAGTACCCAATAAAAGGATTCATCACCAAAAAAGGGGGGGAAAGGGGAAAAGGAGCTTATACCAAGGACTTAAGTGGAAAATGTTTGGAAATGAATGTGGCAACATGTATGTAAATGTGATTGATACAGCTGATGTATGGAATTTTATAATAGCTGTAAGAGCCCCCAATAAAAATATAAGATTCATCCTATTTGTATATAACATTTAATACTTGTTATCTGTTGTCTTTTCAGAGTGCCAGAATGAAATCTTCCCAATAACTTATTCAACAGATGCATTCATTCTAAGATCTTGACACATAGTATATATTTAATAAATAATTTTGAATGCATAGCTAGGAAAATTGTCATTAATGAAAATATCATCACAGAGTAGACACATACACTGATCTTGTAAACTACTTTGTCTTCCAAAAGGTTGCTAGTGGCAAAAAGAAGGGCGTCAAAGCATGAGACTACTGTCATCACCAGAATTTCTACCTCTGGAGATTGAGTATCCTCCTTGGCATGTGAATATAAACAGTTAGTTAGTTGTCTTTTGATACATGTTCCCAGGACTTTAGATGCAGCACCAAACAACAATCCAGGGAGACTCTAGCTAATGGAATGAACACACATCAGGATCAAGGTCATCTTTAGGAAAGGTAAACCAAGAGGAAAACATTACACTTTTTGTCGCTGGGGAGAAATCTAAAGAGAAACCACTAAAAAGCTTTGGGCAAAATAAGATGCTGAGCAATGCTCACTTCTTTTCTTTCACTTCATAACAGAATGAAAAAGAACTTTTCCCTACAGGCCATGATAAAATGCATACTTGCTGGGGTGAGACCATTGCACAATGGTCTCCTTGAGGGCTAATAATTTAGACAACCCTAAATTCACTGGGCTGTGAGTTACCTAAATGTTTTTGTTAGAATGATTTTGTGACCCGGAAGAGTGATCAAAAAAGGATGCTGTGTTAATTCTATACATTCCCTTATGCATACTATTGCAGGTATAAACTTCAATAATGTACTTAGAGCTCCTACCATAGCAGATAGCTAGTTTTGTCCTCTAGTATGTACTACAATCTCCCAAGTTTTGAACAAATAAAACTCAAGGTCTTAAGCGAAATGCTATAAGTCTGGAAGATTCTGCAATGGAAGTAGCAAAGATTTAGCATTTAACAAACAAACAAAAAAATCCCCGAAAAGTAGAAATAGCCTAGTATTTAAATACTATGTCCTGGGACAAGGAATTTAACATTATAAATCTCCACTTCTTCAAAATTAACTTAAAAATAATAAAGCATACTCATGGGAGAGAATACGCAGAAGGTGATTAAGCCAGAGCCTAGTATGTGCTCTTAATGACACTGTGTACAAAAGAACACACTCGAGCTGATTCTGGGAACATTCTCACAGTCATTGCTCTGTGTGAGTCCATTTTTAAAGCCACTGTGGCAAGCCATCTAATTGAGGACCTTCCATTTTTGCTGACTACTCCTTCACCAATCATGTGTTCCTTCTCCAGGTAATTTCCCTTCCTAATAGCAACAAGCCCAAAGTATGTGATGCAGTCTCATTGCATATAAGGAGCATTTGGTTTGCCTAGAGAAATGTGTTCATTTTTCTGGAAGTTCATGCTCCTTTTTCTTCACTAACATCATAACTCAGATGCATCAGTTCTTTTCTAGGATTTCTTACTTATTATCCAGTTTTCACATTATTGTGAGACGATTGAAAAGGCCGTAGCAAAAAAATTAATTTATTAACTTTTTAAAAAGAAAAGGCCATATCTTGGGTCAGGCATGTCTTAGTCTCTGTTATTGTTTGTGTTAGGTGATGTCTGATTGATTCTAACCCATAGCTATCCTATGCACAACTGAAGGAAACACTGCCCAGTCCTGTGCTATCCTTACAATTCTTCCTGTGTGGAGCCTTGAAGTTTATCAGAAATTGCTTCAGCTTCTTTTCATGTCCATCAAGCAAGGATGTGTCATTGGTATAATTAAGATTGCCAATAAGCCTTCCTCCTTTGCTGATGCCAATTTCTACTTCCTAGAAAACAGCGTCTTTGCTGATTTACTCAGCATACAGACTGAATAAGTATAATGAGCAAAAACCACCCCATCACACCTTTCCTGATTATAAACTGCAAACTTCTCTTTTTTCTGTTTGCACAGCTGCCTCTTGATACATGTGCAATGGATCAAGATCACTGTCTTAGTGACAAAGTGTTTGGAATGCCTCAGCATAGTCAATAAAACACAAGTAAATATCTTTCTGCTTTTCTTTGCTTCGATCCAAGATTCAACTGACATCAGAAATGATATGACTTGTACCACATTAACTACTGCAACCAGCCTAAAAACTACCATCAATGTACTACTGTAACCATTGTTGGGGGATCTTACACAAAATTTTACTTACATATGATATCAATGACACTATTCTGTAATTTGAGTATTCTGTTAGGTCACCTGTTTTGGGAATAAACTCAGATATGGATTTCTTGCAGTCAATTGACCAAAGAACTGTCTTCCAAATTTTCTCCCATAGATGAATGAGTGCTTTCAGTGTTTCTTTGGCTTATTGAAACATTTCAATTGGCATTCCATCAATTCCTGGACCTTTGCTTTTGGATAATGCTACCAGTGCAACTTGAATTTCTTCCTTCAGTACCATTGATTCTTGCACATATGCTACCTCCTGGAATGGGGAAATGCTAATTAGTTCTTTTTAGTCCATTGACTGTATTCCTAGCATATTTTGATCTTTCCTGCATCCTTTAGTATTTTCTTGTTGTTGTTGTTGTTTTTTAATTTGTGGCATCACTGCCATGGTGGGAGGAGGAAGCCCAGCCTTGCTCCTGGAGAGCAGCTGCTGTATTTGAGCCATCACCTCTCTGAGCCGAAGTCCTGCACACAACCACTACACCAACAGGGCTCAGCCCATCCTTAAGTATTTTATCCATAGAATCTTTCAATATTTTAAGTTGGGGTTTGAATATTTTTCTTGAGTTCTTTCAGTTTAAGACATGCTAAGTACATTTTTTTTCCTTTTTGTTTATCTAATTCTGTGGCTTTGCACATTTCATTTTTTTTTTCATTTTGAATAGCCCTTGGATATTTTATCATTCTGTTATATCATAATTTGTTCCTGAAGTTTCTCATGATATAGAATATCTACTATATCAATTCTTGCCATTGTTCTTATGGACATTCCCACCATTTGTCGAGGGTGCTTAAATCCAAAATTTATTTGTTAGGGTATTCCACTAGGGCTATGATTGGGCTTGCTTGTGTCGTTTTTTCTTGATTTGGGGCAGGGGAGAAACTTTAGTCAATTGTTGTTTTCTTGACTTCCTGGTTCATCTATTAATAGTGGGCTGCTTTGTCAGGTAGGGATATTTGACTCTCTTAAGTGACAAAGGAGTTGATTAATAGGAGCAAGTTAACAAGGGGAGAAAAAAAATGAACAGAAGTAAAGGGGAAAAGGAGGGAAGAAGAAGAGAGAAACATATATAAGTAATAAGTGAAAATAAGAGGTTTTATGAATGGATCAAGAGTTTAATAAAGATGGAAAATTGATGACAATGAAAGCACAAAACCCAGTCGCAGAGTCCACCATGTGAATTAAGTCCCATGCAAACTCCCCCCTGACTATAGACTAGGGATAGGAAAGTTCTTGTTATTAGATAGCTTACATTGGAATGTGAATTGCTCTAGTTGTAATTTGATAAAAATGTGACACTCTGTCATTTGATCTCCCACTTGATGCAATATATGATTGTTCCAGCTTTTTGTTTTTGATTGAGACTTTTCTCTCCTTCACTTTGTGATTGCTGTTGAGCTGTTTGATGAGTTTTATTTTGATTTTGTATGTTTGCTCCTATATAAAACCCAGGATGAAAAAACATGCAGCGACCACAGGATTAACAGTTTCAAAGTGATGCGGCAGTGGGGATGGACAGGAAATGGAGAGCTAACAATGAGCACAAAGAGGAAGAAATAGCCTGAGGTCCATAGCGGTGATGATTATGTAACTCATGAAAATTTGTCGCAAAATGTGGATGTGAATTGTATATGGATGAAACTGTTTACGACAACGAGTTGAGCTATATACTGGAAATGCATTTTAAGTGTGGTAGCTGGGAAGTGTAGGGGGGAAAGATGAGGCTTTCTGCTGCACAGACATTCTCAGGGGCAGTTCTGCCCTCTCCTCTAGAGGGCCAAGCTGAACGGCAGTGGGTCTGGTTTTGACTTGAGCAGGCTGCTGAAGTGGGAGGTTAACGAGGTTAGATGGGGAAGGAGCAAGGACTGTGGTGCTCTTGGATGGACATTGATGAGTGTTCATAGTGTGTATGTGCTGAGGGAGGGGATGGACAGAATTGCCTTCAGAGGTGAAGGGGAGGCACTCCAGTTATGCCCCCTCCTTGTAGTGAAGGGCCCTACATTGCCAGGAGCCTCTGGAAGGTTTTGCCAAACTCTCCATGCAAGTCTGTACAGCCTCCTTTTCTGGCTCAGTTCATTCCCACAAACTCCAGCTTTGAGAAACTTGAGTCTACTTACATTTTAAGTTATTCTGGTTTGCAGTGAATGCATGGGTAACTCCCCGGGGAGATTAGTTTTGAGTGTGTGTGTGTGGGTGGGTGTGTGAGAGAGAGAGAGCTCATTGAGAAGGTCTTCCTATGCCTCTTATGTAGTGACCATTTTCACAGGACTCATTTCTGGTACTTTGGGCAAGTTACCAGGAGGAACTAATCCCTAGAGGAGGACATCATGTTTGATAAAGTAGGTGCTTATTTTAAAAAAAGGGGAGGGAGTCCTTTAGCAGATGCATTGATATAGGGAATGGGCTCAAGCAGAACAAAGATTGTGAAGCTACTGCAGGATTTGGGCAATACTTTCTACTCTTGTGCATAGAATCAGCATATGCAGGAACGGACTCAGTTTTGCCTAAAATAATAGCTTTGCTTGATTTAACGAATATTTTAAGGACTTTATGGGTTGGAAGTTATAATGGAAAGATTCTTAAGAGCAAAATCTTTGGGGGGTTATCTATCCTGAATGGATCCTGAATATCTGGATATCAATAGAATTTGAAATCCCATCACCTAATTTTACCCTTGGGTCATATAATATGTTAGAATTTGGATATATATATATATTCTGAATTTGAATATATATATCATATATATGATATTAATAGAAGACTAGGTCTAGAAGCTATGCATTGGGCTACTAACCATAAGGTCAACTGTTTGAAACTACCAGACACTCCTCTGGAGAAAGATGAGACTTTCTATTCCTGTAAAGTGTTCAAGTCTCAGGAACCAGGGGGACAGTTCTAGTCTGTCCTGCAGGGTGACTATGATTAGGAATCAACCTGTGGCACTGAGCATGGATTTGAGTTTTAATGCTAATAAGGTGGAGAGTCAAGGCATCCCAAATGTCTAACTATATGCATACTGTACAACTCCACTAATCACTGGTGTCAATTACCACCCCTCCCTTTAATATAGTCTTTTATGTCCCAGAGTCTTGCAATTGCTGCAACACTTCACAGAACTCATGAACTATTAAGGAAATGATTCATCTGGTTGTGGAGGCTGGTGATTACAGACCTGAACTGAAAGTGGGACTCTGGAAGATCTTGTTCATCTACAATGTGCATATGCTGATAAAGGATGGCAAGTTCGAGGTTTCCGAACGAAAGGTCAGGAAGGGTTAACCCAGATGCAAGATACAAACCAATATAGCAAAGCATCTGAAAATGAAAGCAAATCTGTTTGATTAACCAGGACAAAAATCACTCTGAGAAACACTGTGCCTACCTCAATAATGGACCGGTAGTGTTTTTTTGAGTGGTCACTGTCTTCTGATTGGTGTCCATTACTGAAGAATCTGCACCTGTCTGTACATGCTCAAATGGGCGAGAGAGAGAGATCCCAATGTTGGCATCTTGCCCCTATCCAGGACTCTGGTGGAGGTGCACTCACTTCCTTCTGAAAACTATAAGTAAGCAAAGGCTGGTGACCAGAGTCAAATCCTTTAGTAAGGTGGTAACTAGAAATAGAAGCTGCCTAAATCCTGTCTCATTATCATAACAGAAAATTCCCTCAAAAATAGGGCAATAGCCACGGGGATAAGAAGTAGAATTTATAATATATTACATAATGGAAAACTATGCCTTAAGAATCACATTAAAAATTAACTAATCTGGGCCTGAGCCCCGGTGAAGTAGTGGTTGTGCATGGGACTGCTGCCCACTGGGATGGAGGTTCAATTCCAGCTCCTCAGGAGCAAAGGCTGGGCCTCCTACACCCACCAACAAAGGGCAGTGATGCCCAAAACAAACAAACAAACAAAAAGATTTTTAAAAATTAACTAATCTAAGAAACTTTGAACAAAGTTTTCAGCAAAGGTAGCCAGGCACCATCTAGTTTGTCTGGTCAAAGGAGACCTTTATTCCTGGGCAGCATATGGCCACAGATTACATGAACTCATTTTCTTAATTTCCCTTTCTCCTCTGTCACTACTTAAAGAAAGAAAATTGCCTTGGCCATTGAGTCTCTGATGACTTAATGTGCTTCCTACTGACTATAAGACCAGGTAGAACTTCCCAGTGAATTTCCAAGACACTCCATTTTTATGGAAGTAAAATGTCTCCTCTTTTTCACTTGAAGCAGCTATTAGTTTGGAAGTGCCGACGTTGCAGGTATCGGTGCAACATGTGACCACTGCTGGGTCATTATAGATGGACAGAAATAGATGCTGTCTTTTGGCTGGACACTCACAGGTTGTTAAGATCCTGGGCAGTATGCCATGGTGGAGGGGGTAGAAGAGGAATATTGTGCTTTCATTTTCATCAAGTCAGCATCTGGATTGTCATCATCTTCTCGAATAGCAGGCTTAGTTGATCAGTTTATTGATTTACTGATTTAGGAACTTGCATGTGAATATTTAGAGTCCCAGGGTAGTAAAAATGACTGATTTTCTCCACTCCTTGGAGGTCAAAGGTTTGAGTATACTCAGACACTCTTCAGCACAAAGGCCTACTGATCGATATCTCACAAATCAACCATCAAAAATCACATTGGAAAAAGTTTTATTCAGACACACATAGGTTGAAACTGAAGACAAATAGTTTTAGCAGAGTATTAACAAGGGAGAGGAACTGACCAAGGTTATCAGTATACATTCTGTTATTCTTTCCCTGAAGGAATTTATAATTTGTTTTCCTCCTTACTGATTTCTTCATATGTAATTTTATTTTAAATGTTACTTTAACATATCCTACGTTCGTGAAAGTTGTCCTGGTTATGGGTTCAACTGTACTATAGACATTGTATGTGTGTGTGTGTGTGTGTGTGAGAGAGAGAGAGAGAGAGAGAGAGAGAGAGAGAGAGAGAGAGAGCAAGAATCTAGTGATCTACTGCTGTCAAATTATAGTCAAGAAAATTGTATGGGACAATTCTACCCTGTCCCACAAATTCTTTATTAGTTGGAATTGTCTTGGTGGCACACCAGCTACAGTAATAGATAGGAATGCATTGGGTTAACAGTTAATTTAGAATGTACAGAAAAAAAGAAAATTGGAAGCATAGAGATTGATCTAACACTGAAGATAATAAATATGTGGTTACCTCAATAGAGTGATCCATTCTTTTTATTTTATTTTTTCAATTGAGTGAGGTAGTTTGCTTTATGGTTGTGTAACTAGGCCTGGGAATTTTTCCCAAACATTGTAATGCTTATTTTTACAACATGTAATCCACATTTTAAAATGTCCTATTGAGCCCAACAAAAGTAGAATACATCTCTGCTCTGATTCCAAGTTCAAAAATAAATTTTTGAATGTGTCTGCTCACTGCTAACAAGGCAGGCTAGCTACCAGATTTAAAATGAAGTGAGTAGAAGGGAGAGCAGGTAGGGGGCATTAACTTTAAGGCTTTCCCTATAATCAAATAACACAGATTAAGCAATGCAAAGGATAGGCTAAAGGAAAGGTTGAGAAGCAGAGCTGAAGCAGAAAAATTGGGGATTCAGACATCTAGGTAAATCTCATATGTCCCTAGTGCAAAGCTGATTCATCTCTTTATATTTCTCCGTTCTATGCAAATCTAATAAAATTTGAAATTACTTTGTTAAAAATGGCCGTTCAACTGAATTTTCCATGGAGACATTTCATACAATTGTCTAAATCTTACATTGACTCATCACAATAACAATATTAAGGCAATAACAGATCTCTGTATTCAATGTAATTCTATTGGAGTAGTGTTGCACTTACAGTAGCTGCTTAATGAAGTCTCTCTGAATGAACATTTCATTGGAGACAGAAGCTTCTTGATTTTTAATTGAAATTTAAACGCTTCATCCCCTGAGTTAAAAGATGATAGTAAAAGCTGGTTGTAAAATAAAATTATAATTGGTTTGAAGATAGACAGCTTTCTCATCAGCCAACTGTTTCCTGCAATGCTGTAGTATAGAAAATCATCACCAAGCAATTTAATTTTTATCATAATGTAGTGTACATCAGATAGTCATGCCCTAAATATTTCCACACAATGAACCTCAACTGCATACATTTTAGAAATATCATACCTTTTTAAAGCAAAGTTTGAATAAATTGAACAGGGACTTTTTAACTTCTATTTTACAATTAAGGAAAAATATACTCACGGTGTGGGGAGATTAGGGAGAAAAAGGACTGGTATACAGATGTGAAAAAGCTATTTATTAAGAAAAATGTTTCTGAGTGTTGTGTGTATATTTCCCACTTATAATAAATGCAGGGTGCAAAACCAGCATGAAACACCTGCTCCAGTGAATATAGCTTTTCATGTAGACTGAGTTGCAAACGTTTTAACCTTCATCAGATTATAAGAAAGGAAAGAGGGCTGAGCCCCGGTGGCATAAGTGATTGAGTGCGGGACTGTGGCCTGCAGATTTGGCGGTTCAAATCCAGTGGCGGCTCTCAGGAGCAGCACTGGGTAGTGCCCACGACCACCAGAAGCAGTGATGCCCCCCACACACCCCCCCAAAAAAAAGAAAGGAAAGAGATATCTATTAATTATTGATACTATGTTCCACACAGTGGGCTGGCTGTTTTGTTCCAATTCCACATAAGGAAAATATCTTGCATATGAAAATATAAGGATAAATAATGTTGTTTCCACTTTTCCCCTTAGGTCCTTACTTTTAGCAACAAAATACTGATATTGGAAATATCACAGACACTTGTAATTTCTATGGAAGCTGACCAAATTTCTTTCATAGATTCAAAGGGAAATAAAAACCCAAAACAAGAGATTGTGGAAATGTGCTTTAGGCAATATGTATTGAGAAATGATATTCAAAATAATACCACTAAGAAATGAACTTTTGGTCAAAAGTCTAAGTTTTTAAATAGGCTAAGTATCTAAATAGTCTAAGTACTTTTAAATAGTGTAAGTAAATCTAACACATATTATAGTAAAATGCATATTAAGAATATATTCACGGGCTGAGCCCCGGTGGCGTAAGTGGTTGAGTGTGGGACTACGGCCCGCGGGCTTGGCGGTTCAAATCTAGTGGCAGCTCTTAGGAGCAGCGCTGGGTAGCTCCCATGACCAGCAAAGGGCAGTGATGCGCGCCCCCCCAAAAAAGAATATATTCACATCTCAGCTCCCGTGAAATGGACACAAATTGGGGTGTTCTGCCTGTCTCAATTGTTAATTGATTTTATAATCACTTTTCTCATCACTACTTCTAGGCAAACCTTCAACAATGCTGAAAATATGGAGGACACTGATTCAGGAAGAAGGATCTGAGTATATTCATCTGACTCTCTCTTCTTGCAGGTGTTGGACAAAGGTCAATTTGTGATCTGATTAGTCAGAGTCCTTGTCAAACATATTTTTCAGTATCAAGCAAGGATAAGGCCATGGTTGCTGCTATGTCGAGAAAACATCCATCTGTAGTAGAAGAGCTCAAATATCTAAAATGCAGAGGAAGGAAATAGACAACTAGCAAGACATTATTTTCTTGATTTTCCTATCTCTATTCATAAACCTACAGAAAATTAATACTTTCACTTTCACTTTCAGCTGATAACATCCTATCTAGCACACTCAGCATCTTTTAAGCTTGATGACAATAGAGAATGAATTAAGTAAACCCTTAAGGTAAATATCTTTATACCCCAACCCCCCAAAATCTGGACCTTGATTGTTATTAGTAATGAAATTCATAAGAATATCAAATGAGTCACTAATTTACCAGGATATTAAAAAAATTAAAGCCACAACTCTCTTGTTCATGGCTAAGTATTTTTGTTTTTATTGCATATGCCATTGCAATAATTGTCTCAATCCTACATATAATTGGAAAATGGAGACTTTACTGAATACATGCATGTACATATGTACATGTATATGCATATGTAGGTGTGGTAGCATGAGTTCTGTAGAGAATAAAAGTAACACTTGGATATGTATGCATGTATTATTGCTGTTAGATGCCATTGAGTGGGATGTAACTCATAGAGACCTTGTGTACAACAGAAGGAAACACTGCCCAGTCCTATGCCTTCTCCACATTATATCTGAGTCCATTAGTGCAGACATTCTGTCAATCTATCTTGTCCAGGACCATCCTTCTTTTCACTTTCCTATACTTACCAAGCATGATGCTCTTATAAAAGGACTTATCTATTCTGAAAATATGTCCAAAGCACAGGACATGAAGTGTCACCATATTTCCTTCTAAAGAACATTGTAGTTCTACATTTTCCAAGACAGATTTATTTGTTCTTTGGATAGATCATGAACCTTTCAATATATTTCAGCTGCACCACAATTCAAATGTCATGATTTTTCTTCAGTCTTCTTTATTCAATATCCAATTTTCACATACATATGAAACAATTGAGAATACCTTGGCTTGAGTCAGGTGCACGATTGTCCTTAGAGGTTCCTGCTTGTTTTTCAACACTTTGAAGAAGTCTTGTGCAGTAGATGGACCAAATGTAATGCATCGTGTGACCTGTATACTAAGTGTTTCCATGAGCAATGATGGTGGATCTCAGTGAAATGAAATCCTTGACAACCTCCATCTTGTCTCCATTTATGATTGTGTTACATTTTGGTCAAATTATAAGGATTTTTATTTTATATACATTGAGATGCAATCCATTCCAGGGCTATAAATCTTGACCTTTATCAGTAAATCTTTCAAGTACGCCTCATTTTCAGCAAACAAGGCTGTGTCATATGCATATTGCATGTTATTAATAAGCCTTCCTACAATACTTATACTACATTCTTCTTCATATGTTAGCTTCTCTGATAATGTGTTCAGCATACAGATTGAATAGATATGGTGAGGGGATACATTCCTGACCACACCTTTCCTGATTTTAAACTAGGCAGCATTATCTTATTGTTCTTGTACAACTGCCTCTTGACACATGTACAAGTTCTATATGAACATAATGAGTGTTCTGGAATTCCTATTCTTCTTGAGGCTAATCTTAGTTTGTTATGATCCACACAGTGGGTGACTTGGACTAGTCCATGAAAGGCAAGTAAACATCTTTTTTTTTATTTTCTCTGTTTTCAGTCAAGATCCATCTGACATCACCAATGATATTTCCCTTGGTCCATATTCTCTTCTGAAACCAGTCTGAACCTCTTGCAGCTCCTTGTCAATGTACTGCTGCAACCATTGTTAGATTATCTTCAGTGAAAATATTACTTGCATGTGATAATAATGATATTGTTCTATAATTTGAGCATTCTGTTAGGTCAGCTTTCTTTGGAGTGTGTCCAAATATGGATCTCTTCTGGTCAGTTGGCCAAGTAGCTGTCTTCCTAATTTCATGGCATAAATGAACAAGTACATTCAGTGCTTCATCAGTTTGTTGAAATATTTTACTTCGCATTCTATCAATTTCTAAAGTGTTATCTTTATCCAGTACTTTCAGTGCAACTTGGACTTCTTTCTTCAGTACTATGTTTTTCTTTTTATCTTATCTCTTTAAATAACTGAATGTGGACTAGTTCTTTTTTACGGTGACTCTGTATTATTTCAACCTTCTGATGTTTTCATTCATATAAAATATCCCTTTGGCACTATCTCTGACATGTTCTGTTTTTATGTATGAGGTTTTCAGTATCTGACAGCGTTTTGGTGCTATTCACAGGTTTCTAGTGGCTAATTCCTCAGAAGTTAAAAGCATATTCTTTCTTCACAGTCTGTTCTTAATCTGGATGTTCTGCTGAAACTTGTTCACTTTATGGAAACCTGCTTATATTTGAAATAAGAGTAACATATCTTATAGTATCAGAGCAAAACACAAGACACTACAGTATGATAGACAGATGATGGCATATGCATATAGAAAATTTCCTATATCCAGAAATATTTCAGAGTTGTAGAAATGGGTAAGTCCAGCCCAGTGCAATACAGTGGATTGATGTAAGCCAGAAGCTTCTCCTGACCTGTCTTGATGAAAGAGCTTACAGAAAATAGGAAACAGGAAGATGAAGCAGGAAGACCACAGGTTGGTGAATGCAGAGCTGAATGAATCTGAGGTGGACTTAATGTTCAACTAGTTAGTTAGTTAGTTTTCTCCCCATTGGTTTATTTTTTTATAACTAGGTTGCAAAACCCATCTTCGGAAGTACCACTGAAAAGATCCTAAATGTCACCCTTTTAGTTTGTAGCAGAGTGCATTGATTAATATTTTGCACAACTAAAGGATTTCAATGACCTGAGTCACTTAATATTAAATGACTAGAAGTGTCATAGATAGAATGAATGAATGAATTTAGGGAAAAATGAAAGGGAGCTTTAGGGGTGTATGAACAAAGATCAGGTGGCTGATTTGTGAAATATGCAAAGGCCACCCTAAGAAATTAAATCTCTTCAAAACCATTTATGAGTGAATGTCACATCACCCTCCTATAGCACCCACGGCTGGAGGGCTTCAAGAACGTCAAATCCTTCCCTTCCTTGCCCCCCCCCCCCGGCACTGCTTCCGGATGGACTGATTTTGTAAATATGGATCCCCAGCACTGTTTCCAGATGGACTGACTATGTAGATCTCGGGCCCCCAGCACTGCTTCCGGATGGACTGACTATGTAGATCTCGGGCACCTCTTTTAGCTACTGCTCTGCCACTTCCCACCTATAAGCTTCAGAAGGCCAGCTTGTTTCGTGCACATTTAATGAGGCCCACAGGCAAGTGGGAAAAACAACATAGAAAGGAGGTCAGGTCAGGTTCTGTTTTTTCCCCTTTAGCAGAGTATTTTCACAGTGATAGCTAGGAGATAAGTAAAATTGAGGTTCAGGGTTTTCCTATTTCCCCATTTTAGCTTCTTTGCCAAGAGGATCTGAGTAGCACCTACTGGTGCAGACTATGGCTCTGCCTGCACCTCTTCTCTGTTCTTCATGACTCCTTGTGGAGAACAGTGATTAGGGTTTGAAAAGTGGAGAGGTGGCACATATTAACTCCCTTCTGGTTCATCAGTAGTTTCTCTAGTGTTTGTATGTTCTCATTCCATCATAAAATAAAGTTTTGTCCAAACCGGTTAATCATTGATTCCCTTCTCTCTGTATATGGATGGAACTTGAACCAGATGATTTTTATCTCCTCACTCTCAATCTATCTGTGTTTTTCTCATCCTAGTGCAGTCTTAGAAAACATTGAACTAGACGTTCAACATTGTGAATTTTGATCTGAAAGTCCAGATTAATAAGTTCTCATTAAAATCAAATAGGTTCATGTGGCAGTTACAAGATTTTATGTCAATTAGACAAACCTGGCTGGGAGTGAATTCAAATCTGACCAACAAGTCACAATCTGATGACACCTACTTGATGTATTTAGCCTTTGGTATAAGAGTGATGGATTCTGGGACTGCTCTTTGCTTTCCACATCCCTGTCTCAAACTTGCATCCATATGACTATGCATCCACCAGACTGTGCTCTTGATGATTCTAAGTCCATTATTATGTGTCACTGGCATGTCGTTATGTGAGTCTGAAGAGAGGCATATGAACAAGCATCAAATTTATGGATTTGAGTTAAGCAAGGCTGCAATAACTTTTTTTGATATTTGGTTACTTGCTGATAGCTCTTTCTTAAACATATGTGAGTTTAACTGGATTTATTTCTCTAGACAACGAGGTCTAACACAGCTAGAACTACTTGATCACTACTCCTACAAGGCAACAAGAACCTGCACCTAAAAGGTGACAGTTTTCCACCTTCTGATAATCTCTGAAACAATCAGGTGCAGTACCACTTGTTAGTGAGAGTACATGACATTTTTTTCTCTGAGCAGAGAAATAACTCTCTGCATCATAGTGCCAATCAAAAGTGGGACTATGAAAAAAATATGCAAACCTAAATTATGCCTAGCCATATCTATACAAGTTAATTATGCAAGATCATACAGTTAGTCAGCTATGAATTTATCAGATCTAGCTCTCCTTAGTCTCTAAAATTATACTTTTAACTAATATAAGCACTTGCTTCATAAGGTGTAAAACCTTCAACTAAACAAACCAGAGGTGAGTGCTTTTCATACTCTTAGATTACTTTTAGATGATTCCAGGAAGTCTTATCAATAAGACTTCCACATAAGCAGTGAGACTGACAGTAGTTGTCGAAGCAGTAGTTGTCCAAGAATCAATTTAGTTAAAATATTAAAAAACATCTATTCAACAAGTCTCCAACATTAAATTTTTGACATGATTATGTACTGGTTTGGTTAATTTGTTTTATTATAATGCAGTTAATTGAAAATCAACATATTTAAGATATCTTACAGATCTTTTTATCAAATCTTCTCATTGAATATCTTCCTTGACACATGGACTGATCTCCTGGAACACGTTTGAGGTCAGAATCTATAAACTTGAGAGTCCCAGACAACCATCTGGAAAGGCTCACAATGTGAACCTCCTTATTATTTATTTCCAATGAGAAACCAATGATACATTCAAAGTGAGTTAAGTTGAGGTTTATCAATGTGTACGGCCATGGGAAAGCCTGAAGCATTGTATTATTGCCACTACTAGGGAAAATAGGACATGCAAGAAAGCACTTATGGAACCTGCAATGGAGAGGATTGACTTTTTCTGTTCTACCCCATATGTGGTGCTCACACTACCTTCCACAAGAAACTCCTCGGCTTTTGGTTCTTGCTTATTGCTTCCTCTCCTCAATGTGATAACTTTTTCCCTCCCTGCCTATGTTAATCAGGACTTCAAAACCTAAAGATACTGTTTTTTACTGTTTTCACTGGCTCCAAAACACCCCAGAAAACAGCAGCTGCACCTTTTGCCAGCTTCCTTGTCTCCAGACCATTTTCAAAAGCAATTCTGAAGCATATAGGAAATTATTTTTGTCTGTCCTTCTATGGAAATCCTAGAAGTGCTGTCGATTGTAATGGGTTCTGGTTAGCACAAGACCAGCAGTTTAAAACCCTAGCTATTCTGTTCAAAAGAATTAAAAAAGAGAAAGAGGAAACCATATATTTCTACAAATATGTTGCTTGTTTTTTTGTTTTGTTTTGTTTTTTTTTGGGGGGGGATATGTACACTATTGGAAACCCTGTCAAATCAGGTGACTCCAAGTCTGAATCTACTGGATGGTTATAGGTTCTGAGAAGAGGACTGGACGGTGCAGCTGATAAGCCCTGGGCTGCTAACCAACACACTGATGGTTCAAACCCACTCCAGGAGAAAGATGTAAGAATTTGTTTCCCTAACCACTGGAGCCTTGGAAACTCTACAAGGCACTCCCCTCATCCTATAAAGTTGCAATGGATCAGAATTAACTTCATGGTAATGATTTTATTTTCTATTTTGTTTATTACCACCCTTCTGTATCATCTTCTTCATTCAGTCTGAATTGAGTTGAAAAATAAAGTTTCAATCATTAGTAAGGAGAAATTTCTTCTGTTTGGTTCGCTCCAAGTCCTCAACTCAAAAGTGTGGTGACTGTATATATAGAGTCAAGCTATTTATATCAAAATGCTGCACCTTGAGCATTTTCTGGTGCCTTCTTCAAATACTTTAAGGCACATCATTTTGGTTTAAAAAATAATATTCAATGTGGAAGTTGAAAAAAAAACTAAGAACAAACTTTCTCAGAAAAAAAGGAAAGAACAAACCACACATTCTCTGATCACCCAGTAAGTAATATTATGTTTAACACAATGAGCATCTATTCCTAGAATTTTTTTCCCATTTTACACATTTCATTTTTAAACAGATGTAACTATACTTTCTATCTGTATTACATTCCTCTTACCCTCTTTGAAATTATGTACACATTTGCCAGTTGCTTAAATCTAATAATGAGATGTGTATTACCATATTTTTCTCCACCATGAGATGCACCCCCCCCAAAAAAAAAGTAGGGGAAAGACAGTGGTACTTCTCATGGTTTGAAGGTGTGGTACTCCAGAACATCTTAGTATACTGGTACTATTTGGGTCAGAATATTTTTTTATGTTCCTGCTCTAAAAACTGGGTATGTCTTATGGTCCAAAAGAAACAGTAAATATTTTGTATACATAGTCAGACAGGATTCTCTTAGAGAAATAAAATCAGGACACTAGTAATTCTCTTTATATATTTATATAGCAAGAAGGATATATAAGATAAGAAAGAAATAGTAAACTATCTATAAAACAGAACAAATTGCTCAGTGAAACTCACTTGCATGAGACAGCTAGAAGACTGGCAATCCTTCAAGTCTTGAGGGCCCTGAGTAGTCCTCTGTAGAGCAATTCAGGCTATCTGGTTATAGGCAGCAAACAGCAAAGCAGGTCGCCAACAGTAAGCCAGATGATAGAGTACAACAGTCCCCAGCTCAAAAGATGTATATCCCAGGAACATGGCGAAGTAGGGCTTGAAGGAACCACAACTCATATCTCCACAATTCATCATTAGGTGTCCCACAGGTAGTGTTGCTTGGAGGTTGAGGCACAGGACAAACAAGGCAGCTGTCTGGTCTGAAGATCCGAAAACAAGAGAGCAAGGGTAGATCTTGCCAACCCTTTTCTCTTTCCGCCCATCAATTGATGGATCACGTGTGTTCATTGGCCATGTCATCACAAAAGACCTACCTATCGTCTTTGACCATGCTGGCACCACAAGCTTACCTATAACAATCCACCCCTTGCCAACGTGGCACCTGTACACAATTATTTAGCCATATAAAATTTCCAGACATCAATGAAATCAAACATATACTTAACATCAAACATCTATCATACATATAAATGAGAACACACTGAGGCTGATTGTAGCTAATATATCATACATGAACAAAGAAAAGATATTCAACAAGCTCATATACAGAAAATACATGAAGAATCACAAACCTCGCTTTTGCAATTGATCAAGTGGTCATAACTGGTAAGTAGAATGACCTTCTTCTACTATCCATTCTGTATTACCTTTGCCCTCAGCAATGACCTCAGCTGGTTGTGGCTTTTTGTCTGTTGGGGTGACCCAGACCTGCATTCCTGAGAGGTCCAGGTCATTAGATGTTCTGTCATGATGAGCTTGCTGTAATTTACCATTTACTTTTATCACAGGGCATAGCAGCACTAAGAGTTAGCCGATGGGATCTTCTGGATTCCAAACATATTCTTCTTTACCCCCATTATATAACACCAGTCCAATTTCTTCGTGGTAATCTGCGCCAATCACACCACTTAGTACAGTGACACCCTTCCTGATCTGTTGATCCAAAGTGACCGGAGGGCATTGCCAGCTACCAGTTCAGTGGAATCCATGCTGTGTTTCCAGGTGGGAGCGTTCCTTCCTTCAGGACCTCCAGGTCTGAAGCACATAGGGTTGCTAGGACAGGAAGCAAAAATGTTGCAAGTGGGTCACTAGGAGTAATAGTGAATGGTGTCACTCTAGTTTCCACCCCTTGATTCCTGCACCCATGAATTCTGGCTATTGAAGACACAGCACCATATATAGGCTGCTGGTTTAAAGCATATACAGTTTCCTGGAGAACACTGCCCCAGCCCCGCAAGTTGTTGCCACGTAGTTTGCCTCGCAGTTATGTCTGCAGGAGCCCATTCTATCATTATACCAAGCCAGCTGCTTCAGGATGATGAGGAACATGACATGACCAGTGGATTCCATGGGCATGGGCCCATTGGTGCACTGAATTAGCTGTTAAGTGAGTTCCTTGATCAGTAGTAATTCTATGTGGGATGCCATGCCAGTGGATGAGGAATTCTCTAAGTGCACAAATGGTGGTTTGGGCAGAAGCATTGCCTGCAGGGAAGGCAAATCCATATCCAGAATAGGTGTATACTCCAGTCAGAACAAAATGCTGACCCCTCCAGGATGGGAGTGGTCCTATATGACCAACTTGCCACCAACTTGCCCAAGGAATGGTTCCATACCTTGGACTTAACGTTGGTTTCTGCTGTTGGCAAATAGGGCACTCAGCAGTGGCTGTGGCCAAGTCACATGGTGAGTAGAAGTCCATGTTGCTGTTCCCATGCATAACCTCCATCCCTGCCACCATGTCCACTTTGTTCATGTGCCCATGAACAGAAGTGGCAGAGAAAGGAAGAGGGCTAGTCTCCACAGTGAATGTCATCTTATCCACTTGATTGTTAAAGTCCTCCTCTTCAGAAGTAACCATTTGGTGAGGGTTCACATGAGACACTATTACCTTTACTTTTTTGTCCCATTCAGAGAGATCTATCCACATACCTCTTCCCCATACCTCCTTGTCACCAATCTTCCAATCATGTTCCTTCCAAGCCCCTGACCATCCAGCCAAGCCATTAGCCACAGTCATGAATCAGCATACAGTTTCATATCTGGTCATATTTCCTTGTAGGCAAACTGACTGGGCAGGTGCACTGCTCAAAGTTCTGCCCATTGGGAGGATTTTCTTCACCACTACCTTTCAGGGAGATCCCAGAAAGGGACTGTATTGCTGCTGCTGTCCACTTACGAGTGGCACCTGCATATTGTGCAGAGCCATCTGTGAACCAAACATGACTTTCCTGTTCTTCAGTCAAATTATCATAAGGAACTCCCCAGGTGACCTTAGGTGCAAACTGGAAGAGAGAAGGCTATGTGACTAGAGTAGGGATTGTGAGCATTTGACCCACTTCTTCATACAGCTTACTTGTACCTTCAGATTCTGCTCTGGCCCGATCTCGTATGTACCACTTCCATTTAACAATGGAGTGTTGCTGCATACGTGCAACTTTATGACTCTGTGGGTCAGACAATACCTAGTTCATGATGGGTAGTTCAGGCCTCCTGGCGACTTGGTGGCCCATGGTGAGGCATTCAGTTTCCACCAAGGCCCAGTAACAGGCCAACAGCTGTTTTTCAAATGGGGAGCAGTTGTCTGCAGAGGACTTTACTCCAAAATCCCAGTGGTCTATGCGGTGTTTCACCAATAGGGGTCTGCCAAAGACTCCACACTGCATCTTTATCAACAACTGACACTTCTAGCACCATTGGGTCAGCTGGATTATATGGTCCCAGTGGCAAAGCAGTTTGCATGGCAGCCTGAACCTGTTGCAGAGCCTTTGCTTGTTCCAGGCCCCACTCAAATTAGGAGACCTTTTGTGTCACTTGATAAATAGATTGAAGTAGTACACCCAAATGAGGGATATGTTGTCTCCAAAATCCAAAAAGGCCCACTAGGTGTTGTACCTCCTGTTTCATCTTTGGGGGAGCCAGATAAAAGAGTTTATTCTTTACTTTAGTAGGAATATCTGGACAAGCTCCACACCACTGGACCCCTAGGAATTTTACCAGGTGGAGGGTGCTTGAATCTCTGTTGGGTTAATTTCCCAACCTTTTGAATGCAGATACTGTACTAACGAATCTAAAGTCTTTGATACATTTCCTTAGTGTGTCCAATAAGCATAATGCCATCAATAAAATGGACTAGTGTGACATTTTGTGGAATAGACAGGTGACCAAGGTCCCTTTGGACTAAATTATGGCACGGGACGGAAGAGTTGATGTATCTCTAGGGGAGAGTTGTGAAAGTACTGTTGCCTCTGCTAGCTGAAGGCAAGTGATTTTTCATGGTCTTTTGAGATTTCTATTGAGAAAAAGGCATTGGCCAGATCAATAGCTGCATATCAAGTACCAGGAGAAGCATTAATTTGCTCAAGCAATGAGACCACAACTGGAACAGCAGCTGCAATTGGAGTCATCACCTGGTTAAGCTTACGATAATCCACTGTCATTCTCCAGGATCCATCTGTCTTCTTCACAGGCCAAATAGTGAGTTATATGGAGATGTGGTAGGAATAACCACCCCTGCATCTTTCAAGTCTTTGATGGTGGCACTGATCTCTGTAATTCCTCCAGGAATACAGTATTGCTTTTGGTTTACTATTTTCCTAGGCAATGGCAATTCTAATGGTTTCCACTTGGCATTTCCCACTTTGAGAGCCCTTATTCCACATTTCAGGGATCCAATATGGGGGTTCTGCCAGTTACTAAGTATGTCTATTCCAATGATGCATTCTGGAACTGGGGAAATAATGACAGAATGGGTTCAGGGATCTACCAGACCCACAGTGAGGCATACCTGAGCTAAAACCCCATTAATAACTTGACCACCATAAGCCCCCACTCTGACTGGTGGACCTTCAAAACACATTGGGTCCCCTGGAATTAGTGTCAGTTCAGAGTCAGTGTCTAGTTATCCCCGAAAAGTTTGATTATTTCCTTTCCCCCAATGAACAGTCACTCTTGTGAAAAGGCCGCAGGTCCCTTTGGGGAAGGCTAGAAGAAAGACTACCAGCAAAATCCTTCAGTGATGTAGCAGGTCCTCCTGCCAAGGGACCTGGTCTTCCCCTCATTCAAGGAGTTGTGGGTCTGTAAACCGGCTCATGTCTGGGAATTTGTTGAGTGATCATGATTGCCTATCCCTCTGTTCACCTTATCCAGCATTCTTCTTCCTTTATAGGTCATGTGAATATTTAGTAGGTTTCCCATCTATTTCACTCCTAGGGACACCATGACTAAGTAGCCAATGCCATAATTCCACGAGACAGACTGCTTTGATTACCACGAAAACCATGTTTTCTACTATAACCACGTCCACCCTGTCTCTGTTGATTCAATGCTGACACTTGCCCTCTGTCACTATGGAGTCCAATCAGCCCCATCATGGACAAATGTTGGAGTTCACTTAAGGCAGTTCCCACAGTTAATCCTGGTGCACACAACATAGCAATTATAGGAGTCTTCAAAGATGCTGGAGTCCACCTCACAAACTTATTCCATATGGTTGTGGTGAAGAATATGTCCTCAGGACACCCCCTTTTGGGGTCTATGGGCATATCCTGATAGATCCATTCCACCATACCAATTTCCCTCAGTTTTTGGATGCCTTCTTCTACAGTGTACCAAGGTAGTTCAGGTACCTCAAATTGGTCTAATCTAGGCCATCTAGCAGCCCATGCCTCAGTGAACCATCCAAATAAGGAGTTGGATCCTCTCTTAGCCCCTCTTGCTGACATTGAAAGAAGAGTCTGTGCTTAGGGGTCCCATATCCAGAAACTCAGACTGATCTAATATTACATTTCTTGCACCAGTATCCCACACCCTCAGTAACCATTCCGAGGGATACTCCCCAGGCTTTTGCCCGAGCAGTTCTTTGTGACTTTAGCATGCTTCTTCATGAGTAATCACCTTGGCCTCATCCTTAGCAGCTTTCCTTGTCTTAATTTTAGTTACAGGTCTAGCAGAAACTATCGATGGTGAGGGTGTTTCCTGGTTGTTCTCAGCACTATCTTGTAAGACATCTCTCTCAGGCAATGGTAGAGATGCAGCCCCACCTGGCATTTCACCTTGAGTAGTTTGGTTAATCTGCTCAGGTTTGGGTTGTTTTGTTGATAGTGGATTACTATCTTCAGCTGGGAGGGGTGGATCTATTGTCTGGGCTGGTTCAATTATTTCTTGAGGTTGTACAATATTCTCTTCTTCTGGATCATCAACCCAAATATTCCCATCCCAAGTTTCAGGGTCCCAATTTTTTCCTATCAATGCCCTCACTTTGGCTTCAGACACTGCTCTAGATCTGCCATTCAGCTGTCATTGTCATTCAGCCACTCACATAATAAGACATTGGACCTGGTTCTCAGCAATGTCGGCTCTTGTACTACAACCAAGAAGGCTCTCCTTTGTAGCACAGGCCGAAGTCTTCAAGTCCATGAGTCGGCACTTGAGGCGTGTGTCTGAGGCCCTGGGGCAATCCCTCTCCTTAGTCACATAGTCCATTGTAAGGAGGACCAGCCAACCAGCCCCACTATACTTGACTTCTTGACAAAACTGCTGGAAAATATCAAACATACAATCTCCAAGAGCTTCTCCTTTAACCAGCACCCCATCCATTGGTGCTCCTACTTTAGGTATTAGCTTTGCTATTTCATGCCATCGACTAGTAGGAGTGGCAGAATTACCCATGACTTTAGGTCTAGAATTAGGATCACCAGGGCTCTTAAGACTAATCAGATTGGAGAACCAGTCAAAGAAACCCATATTAATGATTTTATTTCTCTAGAATCACTCCTGGTACCACTTGTGTCGGGCAGGGTTCTCTTAGAGAAATAGAACCAGAACACTAGTGATTCTCTTTATATATTTATAGAGAGAGAAAGTTATATAAGATAGAAAGAAACAGTTAACTATCTATAAAGCAGTACAAAATGCTCGGTGCAACTCACTTGCATGAGACAACTAGAAGACTGGCAGTCCTTCAAGTCTTGTGGGCCACTGAGTAGTCCTCTACAGAGCAATTGAGACTATCTGGTCATAGGCAGAAAACAGCAGAGCAAGTCACCAACAGTTAACTAGATGACAGGGTCCAACAGACCCTAGCTCAAGAGATGTATATCCCAAGAGCGTAGCGAAGTAGGGCTTGAAGGAACCTCAACTCACAGCTCCACAGTCCATGGTTAGGTGTCCCATGGGTAGTGTTGCTTAGAGGTCGAAGCAAAGGACAAACAAGGCAGCTGTCTGGTCAAAAGATCTGAAAGCAAGAGGGCAAGGGCAGAATTTGCCAAGCCTTTTCTTTTTCCGCCCTTTAATCGATCTCGTGTATTCATTGGCCATGTCATTACAACAGACCTCCCTATCGTCTTTGATAATGTTGGCACCATAAGCTTACCTATAACACAGCTTGATGGTCACTTGTTTGCCTTCATGCCTTGAAGATTCCGAATTCTATATCTTTTGATTGCAGGGCACCATCAGCTTTCTTCACAAATTTTTATGCACCTGTTTTGTCTTACCTATAACACATAGATGCCTCCCAATCATAATTCCATGATAGATATGTTTCTCCTTCTTTTCTAAAAGAAACCATTGAGCACTTTAATGGTTATATTCATTTCCTTGGCTACATAAACCAGTAAAATGAAAGCTAGGTCATGCACTTGAATCTTGTTTAAAGTCTTCATGTTATTTTCACTATAGCTACAGAATTGTGTGCAGTTCATGGATTCTTCGAGCAAACATCTAGTAATACTCGCTATTTCTGTACATTGTGTGGACTATGCATAAAAATAAATAAGCCTTTACAGACTTCCAAATAAAAAAGCAAAACAAAAGTAAGGCATAGGATGACTAGAAATCAGAACCAATTTGCCAGCACCTAATGAAACATATTAGAAAAAGATAAACAAGGTATAAGAAGCCCCTTTTTTGAAAGCGTGTTCATGACAAAAGGGGCAGGTAGGAAATAGACTAGTGATCATAAAACAAAATAAACCAATAGGTCTTCCTATTGTGGTACACACATGCAAGATGTGTATACCTCACACATTTCTAGACGGGTCTCCAGAATAGAATGGCTGTGTCATGGTACTGTGAGGTGCCATGTGCAGTTTGGACTAGTACCATCACAAGAAGTGATCTAAGCACCTCACCATACTCTGGATCGAACCTCTCTTCTCTCATGCTTCCTCTTACGGCAGGTTTTCCTTACTCTGTATTTTCCATTTCCATATCATGTTTGGATTGCTTTGGATATATAAACAAAGATAAAAGACCTGGAACTATATTTCCAAAAATTCGCCCTTGAAAATCCCAAAGATCCGCTCTGTAATTGACCCTGGGAAAGAGAGTAAACCACACATTGTGAATGGAGTCAACCGGACGGCAGCTAACTATAACACACGGTAGCATTCAAATGACTTTCTTCTTATAAATCTCTGGAGCCTTTAGGCAACAGGAAAAATAAGTGAGATCTTGTCATGATGATTTTCTGGAGGACCTGTGCAATATAAATCTGTGGGTCCACTTCTCATGGATTCTAAGTCAGGATTATTGCATTCTGTCCAGTGCACTGCATTGTCTTTTTCATTTTTTTCTCTTCACTGTACAACCCACTTCAGCGTCTGAAGCCAAATGAAGAGGGAATTAAAAAGGTGAGTCAGGAATACGACTTTCCTAGTGTTTGAGAAGAAAGGTGGTTCACGGTTTCACTTTTCTCTCATTTGTTAACTTTTCAGAAATGCAGTTGGAGGTGAGTGAGGGGACAAGTATGAGGCCAAAAGTGCATGCCTGTCTCCTCATTGCTAGCTAAGCCATGCAGTGCCACTTGCTATGAATAAGTGGCAAAACCATAGATCAATCCCCCTTAGAGACACTTTTTCCCCAGCCTCACAGTGTGATCTTCAAAGGGGTGGAACAGGAAACCTGTGCTTTACTGGGGTCTCTTCTAAGCTTTAGGTTCACCATCTGCAAAATGGGATTGATGATAATAGCATATTAGTATAAGCACATAATATCTCCAGCACAGAGCTGCACCACAGTGATAAGCATGGCAAAATCTGCATTTCTGAGATAGCATGGTGTTAATCTTTATTGTGGTGTCTGTACTTCTGTAGCAGCTAGGAACACAGTCTGGAAACTCAGAGTTGTGCTCTTGGGCATGAGGGATTCGTCAGTGCAATTTCAAGATATAAATCACTTTCTCTTTACCTTTTTTATGGTGCATAATGATACTAATGATTGAAAGGTCACCAATTGCCTGGACATTTATGGTAAGCAAGGTTAATTTTTTCAACTGGTCAGAAAATGTCAAGCCCATCAAGAGCATTATTCACTTCATTAGCTAATGAAGTATAATTTAATGTTTTAGAAATGAAAGAAAAGACACATTTGAAGAATACCTTACAATCAGACCAAGAATGCTATTCAAAAGGAAAATTATCCACTTAAATTATCATCACTGTTGTAGCTGATAATCTTTTCTAAGGAAATAAACCCATATGACTTTATGCCAAGTAACTGCATATGTTATTTTCCAAATAGCCCAAAGCAATGCTTTAGCAATAAAAAAACATTGATATTACTATGTAATCAGAAAATGCATTGATATTATTATATAATCATACTAATAGCAAATATTTATTAAGCCTTTCATATGTGTAAGGCTCTACATTGAATATTTTAAATAAACTTTTTCACAGAATAATGTGGATCAACCCATAAGAAAGGAAATATTGGATCCATTTTGTAAATTAGTAAATCAAGGATTTGAGAATCCAAAGTGAATGATGGTCAATATGCTTCTGAGGGTCTGGAGTTTCAGAACCTGGGCTGTGAGAACAGATATTTGCATTCTTCCACTTTTATCCATGGCTTGAAATCAAGGGAGGTGATGTTTCAAGTTGGAAGAGTATCATCTTTGTAGGCAGCTTTATGTCAAGCCTCCGGCCATATTGACTTCCATGGGATGTTAGCAATTGAGAGAAAGAAAGAAAAAGAAAAAGGATACCATTTCCTAGATATCTTCATACCAGGATCACCAGAGCCCCTCTTGATCTAGCTTATGGATACTTTTTAGTGCACATTTCATCACACCTTTTCCTCACAATGGAGTCCCAGTGATGAGTTATGGGTTATGTGTTTCCAAAGCATTAGGCACTCCACAAGACAATGAAGCTATTACTCTCAGGAAAATTTCTAGTTTCTTTTCAGGAACCCCATCAAGTGTCAAAATGAATGAAAATAGATTTAATGGCCACAAGTTTAGTCTGGGCCTTTTTTTCTCTTCACACATTTTCTCCTCTAGCCTTCTTAGCCTCTTTCCCAAGCCTTTCCCAAGTGACAAGGTTGGCAACAAGAGGGAACTCAGTAAAATTTGTGAAATTTACTATTAAATCTCACAGTGAAAAAAAAATAACACATTTAGTTATATGCAGTCCAGTCATTAAATTAAAAGTCTTTGAAATTTTTCTTTTTATCGCTACTTATACATTACATCCAGGGCACGGAAATTCATAGGATGGCAAAGTGGGGTGCAAATTCTGCTCAGTTACAGAAGTAAAGTTTGTGACTTGACATTCTATGCAAAATTCATTCGTGGCACCAAACAACATCAGATAAAATAATAATAATAATAACAATAATAATTTTTAATCTACAGAAAACAGACCTGGAGGTTTGAAATTCTCTATTTAATAATAACAATAAATGATATCTTTGTAATTTTTACATAAAATGTCAGAATATTACACCAGGAGAAAATCAGTTTGCTGTTATAATTCCTAGGAAAAAAACAAACCCCAAATAAAATGGTAATGGTGATAGAAAATACTATAACTTTTTCCAATAATTTTGGGGGGTTCTTACAGCTCTTTTAACACTCAATACATTATTTGTATCAAGCATATTTGTATGCATGTTGCCATCTTCATTTTCAAATATTTTCCACTTGGGATCTTGGTATAAGGTCCTCTTTCCCTGTCCTTTTTTTTAATAAATCACTTTATTGGGGGTTCGTACAACTCCCATCATGATCAATACATACATCAATTGTATGCAGACCATATTTGCACACTTGTCATCATCATTCTCAAAACATCCTCCCTTCCAGTACTATCCTCCCCCCAGTACCAGCTGTCATATTGCCCCTTCCTCCCCACACACCATTCCCCATGAACCCTTAATAATTTACAAATTGTCGTTACTTTTTCATTCGTATACTGTCCCATGTGTACCTTTACTCACTTCCTTGTTGTCTGTACCCCAGAGAAGTGGTTATATGTAGATCCCTGAAATTGGTTCCCCCTTTATATTCCACCATCCCCCCACCCTCCTGATATCACCACTCCCATCACTGGTGCTGAAGGAATCCTCTGTTCTGAATTTCCCATGTTTCTGACCCCAGTGTACACATCCCCTGGTCTTGCTGGATTTGTCAGGTAGGAAAATATAATTTTAATGATTCTTTAAATGGGTTAGGTGAATAATTTGCCAACATTGGCCCCATTTTTTAGCTTTTTTCTTTTTCCCACTGATCAGACACTAAAAATGAACCCATTGAAAGCTTATTTTGTTTTATTTTTAAATCAGTGGTATATATTGTCCAGGAATCTAATACTTTAGAGCCAACACTGAGGGGTTTCCCCAGCAAATCACCAGGCCCTTCTTTCACCGTTCTGTAAGCTGGAGCAGGCTACTCCTTCTTTTATTCACTTATTTTCTATGTTTTATAGTGCTTTGGGTGAAGGTTTACAGTGAAATTTGGTCTTCCATTTAAAAATGTATACACACTATTTTAGAGACATTGCTTACAATCTCTTCATTGTAGCAGTGTGCTTATCATTTCCTCCCTGGGTATGCTAGCTAGTGAACTGAGTGGCTTTGAACAAGTAATTTTTACTCTCTGAACCTTCAAATGTTGACCTCTAACATGGAAAAACTAACTGCTTTCTACTGTAGATTTTCTGTATGTACAACAGAGGCACACTCCACTCTTGTTTATCTCAATCTCTGTCCTGGGAAATTAAATTCTGTAGAGCATATTGACAGGCTTTCTCATCATCTGATTTCCAATTGAATAAGGCCGATGGACAGGACAGATGAACCAAGAGTAGAGTAAATGTTATGGTGTAGTAGGTATTCTTCTGAAGTCTACAAAGTCTGAATAGATTGTCCATTATGGTCTATCCAAGCTATTGGGAGGCCACGCTGCTTTTATCTCTCACATGCTGTTAATAAGAAGACTGGAAATGTGAAAAGATATACATACTTTTTCTTTCAGTCCCTTGTTAGAGAAACCTTCCTTTCTTTGCTAGACCCTGGGTAATGGTCTCTGTCTGTTGCTTATAGATGGAGATTATATCACAAATGACTGTCCCTGTCTCCACCTCTTTTTGGTCGGAAGAGAAAAATCTGAGGTCATTAGGAACACCTCATTGGCCATGGACACTGGTATTTCAGCTGAAACTGATCTCATCATCTAATTTTTTGTGTGGGTAAATGGCTATGCTATGAATGATTTGAGAGCATGGAGGTGTGTCATGTGTCGTTTGTTCCTGTCCTTAAATTTTGGTGTGGCACAAACCAGGAGGCTAGTCAAACAGTCCTCTCTTATAGTTACTCTCAATGTTTTTGAGTAACAATTCTCTTCCTTTGTTTCTTCGGGCCAAAAGATGGTAACGGTTAACGATAGTTGCTAACAATGACTGGTTCATCAGCTCTTGCTATCTTCTCTAAACTACGATCACAACTTTGTCTTTTGTTGTAGTTGTTGTTAGGTGTCATTGAATCAGCTCCTACCCATAGAGACCCTATGGACCAGAACGGAACACTGGGACAGCCTTACAATGGCTCTTAGCCTGAGTTCATTAAGGTTGTCAGTGCGTCTATCCATCTTATTGAAGGCCTTCCTCTTTTTCATAGCCCTCCTTGTTACCAAACATGTTGTCCTTATCCAAGGGCTGATCTTTCCTTACAATATGTATAAAGTATGCTAAACAAAGTCTTGCCATCATCCTTTGTAGAATCACTTTGACTTTCCTTTTTCTTTCTTTTTTTTTTTTGTTTTTAGGGCATCACTGCCCTCTGGTGGTGGGAGTAGGAGGCCCAGCCTTTGCCCCTGTGGAGCTGGAATTGACCTTCCTTTTTCAAATACAGATTGGTCTGTCCTTTTAGCAGTTCATGGAAAGTACTGGAAAGTATTCCCATATTCTTCACAATCACAATGTAGATGCATCTATTCTTCTTCAATTTTTCTTAGGCATTGTTCAACTTTCAAGTATATATATGATGCAATGGAGAATGTCATGGCTTGGTTCAGAAGCACCTTGCCCTCAAAGGAACATTCTTTCTCTTCAACATTCTAAAGATAACTTTTTATCAGACTTATCTAAGGCAACATGCCTTTTGGTATCATGACTTCTACTTCCATGAACTTTGATTGTGGATCCAAGCAAGACTAAATCCTTGATAACTTCAACCTTTTCTGCATTTATCATTATGTTATCTACTGGTCCATTGTGAGAAGGTTGATCCATACTAAAGACGCAGTTTTTGATCGTCATCAACAAGGGCTCCAAGTCTTCTTCACTTTGAGCAAGCCAGATTGTGTAAGCTGCATATTACAAGTTCTTCATAAGTCTTCCTCCAATCCTGATGATAAATTCTTCTGCATATAATACAGCTTTCAGATTATTTGCACAGTGCATAAATTGAACAAGTATGATGAGAGAATACAACTCACACGTAAAAGTTTCTGGTTTTATACCATGCAGTATTCTCTTGTTATATGCACACAACTGCCTCTTTACCATGTACAAGTTCCAAATGAGCACAATGAAGTGTTATGGAAATTCTATTCTTCTCAAGATTATCCCCCATTCATTATAGTCTATGACGTCGAAAGTCTTAGCATAATCAATGAAACATACATGAACATCCTTGTGGCATTTTCTGCTTTGAGTCAAGTTTCATAAGCCATCAGCAATGCTGTCCTTTGTACCACATCATATTCGGAAACTCTTCTGAACTTCTGGAAGTTTGCTGTCAATTTACTGCCATAACCATTGTTGGATGATCTTAGGCAAATTCTTACCAGTGTGTGATATCAGTGATATAGTTCTCTTTTTTGAGCATTTGTTTGGGTCAAACTTTCTTTGGAAGGGCCACTCATATGTATCTCTTCTAGTCAATTGGCCAGATAGCTGTCACTCAAATTTATTCATGTAGATGAATGAGTCCTTCCAGTATTTTTTCAATGTTCAGAATCATTTCAAAGGGTATCCTGCCAATTCCTGGAAGCTTGCTTTTTGCTAATGCATTCAGTGCAGTTTAAACTTCTTCCATATGCATCATTGGTTCTTGCTCATATGCTACCTCCTGAAATGGTAGAGTCTGGGCTAGTTCTTTTAGGTACAGTGACTCTTTGTATTCTTTCCACCATCCCTTGAAGTTTCCTGTATAATTCAATATTTTTTCTACAGAATATTTCAAAATTATAACTTGAGCCTTGAATTTTTACTGAGTTCTTTCAGTTTTAGATATTCTGAGCATAGTCTTCCCTTTTGGTTTACTAATTCGAGGTTTGTTACATTATTTGGCTTTGTCTTCTCAAGTTACCTTTTGAAATTCTATTCAGCCCTTTGACTTCAAAGTTTCTTTCATTTGCTCTAGTTACTCAACCGTGAAGAGCAACTCTCAGGGACTCTTTTGACATCCACTTTAATCTTCTTTTTCTTTCTTGTCTTTTTAATGACCTTTTGCTTTTTCAAGAATGATGGTCTTGATGTCCTCTCATAGTTTATTGTGTCTGCTGTCATTAATGTTCAGTGTCAAATCCATTCCATACGTGTTCTCAAAATTCATTTGGGATAGACTCCAGTTAATGTTTTCACTCTTGAGAATTTAAAGAAATGTTTTCAGCTTTATTCTGAACTTACATGGAGCAATCGATTATCTGTTCCTCCACTGGCCACTTGTTTGATTTTAGCTGTAGATGTTGAACTTCTCCTTCATGTATTCCCACAGATGTCATCAATTTTATTTCTGTGTTTTTCATCTGTATGCTCTCCTTTTCTATTTCTGAAAATAAACATATGCTATGAAGAAGTCAATTTTGCAAATTTCTATCACATAATCACCAAGTTCATATTTTACAACTCCTATTCTTCTCTGTTCCCAACTTTTATATTGTAATCACCAATAACTGTCAGTGAATGTTTGATCAATTTCTGATTTAAGTAATTGGTAGAATTCTTCATAACTAGATTTTTGGTTGCTGCGTAAATTTGAATGGTTGTTGAATAATTGACTGGATTTCCTTGAAGGTAGGTAAATATTATCCCACCACAGAAAACGTTGCACTTTTTGATGGATTTATCCTTATCCTTTCTGATAATGAATGACAAAGCATTACTTTTGATTGTTCTATTCCCACCACAGTAAAATTATATGATTTCTGATTCAAAATGAGCAATACCATGTCATTTTATTTCACTGGTACAAAGAATATCGATCTTCATTCCATTTCATTTTTGATCACTTCCAATTTTCCTAGATGCTTACTACATACATTCCAAGTACCAATAGTTACATGAGTTTTTTTTAATGGAATTTATTGCAGATATCAAATCATTTCATAGTTAAAACATGTCAGTTAGAATTGTACAATTGCTATCAGAATCAGTTTTCAAACAACTTTTTCTACATGGACAGCTTGACATTGTCTCTCCCTCGCCACCACTGTACTTTCTGCCCCCTGAAACCCTTGTTCAGATGGTTTATTGTTATAAGCAGGTCATTGAGTGAACAAAATGAGTAGAGATTGACCATAGTTTAAAAGGTTTATTGGGTCCAAATCCAGACTCAGTGCTGAGGGACCACTCTGGGCTCAAGCGTCGGGTGTGAACTCTGAGTTTCAACTGAGACAAGTTTTTATAGGCATGCAATCTATTGAGTCACACAGAAAGATTTCTGAACTTTGCATTATTTTTTAGATGGCATAGCATGTGGTTTTACTACAGAAGCAGAACATGTTGCTGTTAAGCTGACAAGCTTGGGAACATCCATTTTCTACTGTTCTCATCACAGGTCTAGAACAATTTCAACTTCCTTATGATATCTCCCACTGGTTTGGGGGTCACTACCAAGTGTCCTGGGTTTCCTACAAAGGCAGAAAATCCATACAGCACAACTTCAAGAAGATGACCTCCAACAACGCGACACTTCTGAGATACACCCTAATTGAATAAACAAAACACAAACAAAATGCAGACCAAAAATATTCAAAATTTTGGAAATTACATAGAGCATAAGTCTTAAGGGGAATTTACTGACAAAGTTTAAAATTTTCTAGTCAGATCAGTGCCTTTGATCGATAAACATCTGTCCCAAGCACTCTGCTTAGTAAACACTTCCCTGACCCCCAATTGTAAATAGAGGGGTTTTTCCAGAGACTTATTTCCTATGCAGTCCTGCACATGAATCTGGGGCATCTACTCGCAACCATAGCCTTCTGTACCCCAGATTTTCACAATGTAGTTTCTGATGCTATTTGCGCCTTTGACTTCAGATTATATGTTTTACCACCGTTCAGTGACTGCTGACTGGGTACATCTTCTATGTGGACTTAGTTAACATCTCCCTTGGATAGCTGCTTCTCTGGAATCAAGTCTGGAAGACTCCAGGCTCTATTTTAGCTGATAGCTGAGTGCTGCCTCCACAACTTTTGCTATAGCATTTGTGTCTTCTCTATTCTCTTCCTGAGGGAAAGTGTACAGCAAGACCGTGATGTAAGAACTGCTTTGTCTTTAGTTGGAGCTAAAATGTAATGTGAGCCCAAACTTCATTTCTAGATCTATGTTTGCTTTTTCTTCTAATTTATTACTTCAGAGTTAATACACGTCATAGCATTCCATAGTTCAATCTCATCAAACAGAACTGCCCAATTGCTTCCATAATCAGCTTTCAAACATACTTTTCCTTCCTGGTCTCCTTGTCATCATCTCACATTTATTTTCTCTGTTCCCCCTGCCCCCTCCCCACACGATAAACTCTTATTCTATTTGTTGTCCCTGTAGGGCTTGGCAATCCTAAGTTCATTTACAGAAAAAATAGAAACAAAAATAATAGAACTTCAATAGGATGACCCCCAATGACATAACAGTTCTGAGATACACGGAACTATGAACAAGTAGAGATAAAACAAAACAGAATGCCTGTCACAGGATTGCCCAAATAATGTGTATCTTAATACACCATTTAGGATGCTGAAGTAGCAAGACCTTATTTGTCTGCCTACCAACTACTCACTGCTCTTGGTTCAGCTGTGTTCTGCTTCCCTAGAAACCTTGTGTTTTCTGACTTAAGTCCTCAGGTTACAAGTGTCTGAGGTAAGGTCCAGTTCATCCAGTGGAGTTCCCACTTTGGAGATCACTGGCGTAGCCTCTGAAGCATTCCCTGTGGCCTGAAGCTCCAGGACTTTGTGTTGCAGTCTTCCACAGCATGTGGCCTCGAATGCCCCCAGATGCCCATGTTCAATGTGTCCCATAGGTTGCATGCCACCAAAGGCATATCTCCTCTCATGTTAACAAGTGCATTTTCAGTCATTCTTCCCCCCACCTAGAAGTCAGTCCTCCATCATTTCCTACCTTCAGACACGTATTTGTGGACATATATTTGTGCTCCCCAGATGTCTTTGCTCCTTTTTCCTCTCTGCTGCACGTCATGCCTTCCAGAGCCCTCCACGTCTTGAAATATTTCATAGTTTAATTGTTTTTAAGGAATACATATTGTGTTTCTCTGAAAATAAGACACTGGCTTATATTAATTTTTCCTCAAGAAGATACATTATGGCATTTTTTGTGGGATGTCTTATTTTTATTAAATATGGTACATCTACATTTATTCAAATATAGTTAGATCATCTTTTTTTGTAACATCGCCATAACTCTCCAAACATAGACTTACATCCTGAATTTCTTGCAACACCCTTTCCTTTAGAACCATTGACCCCAACCTCTCATGCCGTGCAATAGAGCTCTCATTAAAGGGGCAGCTCTTATCTGTGTCACCTGCTCATAGTAAATTGGCAACAACACTGTCAGTGATTTATCCCATGAATTCTTCACCCAAATCTTGACTGGGACCTGACAGGGCGAGCTGACCTTGGTGGGGCTGCCCACACCTCTCTGTTCACCTCTGAGATAGTAGCTGTCACGATGGGGCAGATGAGAAGGGCTGACAGTTTTCGTCACCACTCCACACCTGTATGTTGTATAGCTACACCCATCTATCATTGTGTATTATTTTCAGGGTCTGGTTTATACTGCACAAATGCTTAGAAATCCTTCTATGGCTTATATTATGGGTAGGTCTTAATTTTACGGGAACACGGTAGTATTTCATTAAGTGTATATCCCAGAGGTTTCTTATCCAATCTTCTACTGATGGGAACTTAGGGCATTTCCACCCCTTTGCTATTATTGTGAACTGTGGTGCAATGAACATGGTGGAGCAAACATCTGTTCATGATCTGCTTCTTATTTCTTTAGGGGAAAGATCCAGTAATGGTATTGCTGGATCATAGAGTATTCCAATTGCCGTCTGCTTTAGGTAGCTCCTATTGTCTGCCAGAGGAGCTGTACACTGTTTCTCTAATTCTTGAGTTAGGCCCCATCAGTAAATGGAGATTCCAAAGGTTGCACTCCCACCGGCCTTTCTTGCCTCTCATCAGCATAGCTGACTCCCCTCCAGGAATTCAACTCCTCTCCAGTCACATTTGATAGGCCTTGGACTTGTGGATCCTATTTGTCAGCAATATCTTTAGCAATTCTCTGCTTCCTTTTATTAGGCTTTCAATATTTGATAATATTGCAAAACTAGGCATAAAGTTTTCTGGGGCTTTTTCAGCTGAAGTAGGGACATGAGTGCTCCTTCATTGTCTGCTTTTAGTCTGCAACTCGGGTGAAGTGTTTTCACTTTGGGTGACCCTGCAGTCATTTGAAAAAACCAGTGACACAGCTTCCATCATCACAGCAACACACAAGCCACGGCAGGATGACAAACTGACAGACAGGTGGTCTTTTATTAAATTCCATTAAAGCAAAAGAAAACAATAACCCCCACTTACCTGTTGTCATGTTATTTAATTGAGTCTGAATAACAGCAAGACTGTAGCACAGAATTGATCTACCCTTCTGGCTTTCCAAGGCTTTAGTCTGTATAGAATGATATTTCCACTTCTTTCTCCTGCGGAACATTGGGTAGATTCAAAACACCAACCTTTTGGCTAGCAATAGAATTCTTAAGTCCTTGTAAAAGTCTGTATCCTTTTGGCACCATAGCCAATAAAGAGCTTGAGGATACAAATTCCCAAAATGAAACTGAGTTTAAGTTGCCCCCATATTGAGAAGATCACTTGCATTCTCATTGCAGGAGGTAGAGGAGGTGGCATCATTTGAGTTATTACAGGAGATGGCATGGGATGAAGTGCAAATAGAAGGCAAGGAATTGGGAGATTAAGTGGCTGGGGCACTTAGTTTCTATGGTGAGAGTATTGATCACAATGTTTTAGGGGCTAGTTAGTCACTTCTGACAGCTCTGGAGAGCTCACAAAACCTATAGAGAGAGGACAAATGGGAATCTTTAAATGCCTGGATCATAAGTCAGTGAAAAATCAGAAAGCTTTGATGATAACTTTGAAATAGTATTTTCTTCCTGCAGTCTAGTTTGTAATAAAATCTAGAGCCTGAGTGAAAGTGATGCTAAATTGCAAAGCAATTAGACGATCATGTTTATGAGAGAAAATTACCTCATCTTCCTCCCTCTGAGAGGTTGATGCTCTCAAACTGACAACCTTATGGTGAGCAACTCAACTCCTTTATTATGCACCCTAACATGGTCACAGATTCTTAGGGGTGGGACAAGGTTATGTTTGGGTATGCTGTAGTAGATTTTTCTTTGCTGTTTTTGTTGTTGCTTTTGCGGGTTTTTTTTTTTTTTGCTTTTTGTAATTGGTTTTCCCCTTAAAGTATGCATTCTTTTGTAATGTATGACTTCTGCTTAATTATCTATGTATTCAACAAACTATTAAACAGATATTTACTCAAGTGTCTTCAGTGCATAAGACTTCTGTCTTTGACAAGAGACTGTGTGCCTGGGTATGACTTTTTAACTTTAGACCAGATAGGAACACTGCCTAGACTGAACAGCCAGACTTCTAGCTATAGATTGGAATGGAATTTCACTCAAAAGTAAAAGCTTAGGACTTAGTCCTTGGCTATACTAACAATACAGCATATGCAAGTGACCTTCTCGATCCCAGAACTATATTGGAGCTTTCTAAAGATGCCTGTGGATGTCTTATTCCTCATCTTTTCATTTTAAGTTTTATGGAAATCTTAGTGTTTTCTCTTGGAACCCTAGTGATGGAAGGGTTTCCATGTTGGGTCACTAGCTGGTCAGGTCTGAAGTTTGAACCCAGGGCTGCCACATGGGAGAACAATGAGACTTGCTGCTCCTGGAACATTTGACCCAGTTGTAACCCCCTGGGGCAGTTCTCATATGCTGAATAGCAGCAATTCTCAACATGGGGTTTGCAACCTTTTTGGGGGCAAAACGACCCTTTATAGTGGTTGCCTAAAACCATATTTCCAATGGTCCAAAAAACCAAGCCACTGCTCCTCTAACTGCCCCCAGGTGGGTCTGACGACATGCAGACATTCCCACCTCTGGGGTCACCACAACGTGAGGGACTATATTAAAGGGCCATGACATCAGGATGGTTGAGAAGCACTGCGCTGTGGGTTTGCTGTTAGTCAGAACTGGCTACTTGGCAATAAGTTTGATTTAGTGCTTTCTATAACTTCTGTGGCATAGCAGAAGCTGTAATGTAAAACAGTTGTCACAGTTATTTGCTTTTTATTTGTTTGATAGATTTCCTTGTAAATGTTCAGGGAAAAGGCCATTTAACATGAGTGTGCTCTGAGTAAGGTCAAATAAAGGTAATTTTTGCAAAGAGGTCCTCTACCCCAAAATTAGAAGACAAATCAGAGGACAAAAATTCCCTAGGAATGGATGTTGGGGAGCTTGAGGTCCATTTTCAGGCTACAGTGACTGTAAGATGACTGTCGGTCACCACAGTTGGGCAGTTGCTATTCTTAGTGGTCCATAGAACCTTGAACATGGAATAATTGGTACTTTAAAAAGATTTACTAATAGTCATTAAATAATGACTTTTGCTTCACATATATAACTATATATAACTATATATATATTATATCAGGGATCCTCAAACTTTTTAAACAGGGGGCCAGTTCACTGTCCCTCAGACCATTGGAGGGCTGTAAAATAGTTTTTAAAAACTATGAACAAATTCACTGCGGGTCTGGGATGAGTTGGCTGCTAAGCCAGGCATCAGCAGGGGTAAAAACACCCAATGGGTCAGATAAATGTCCTCAGCAGACAGCATGTGGCCCACAGGTGGTAGTCTGATGACCGCTGTATTATACAGTTGCAATTCAATATATGTAACTATATACATTAATATATATCACTATATACATGATATAGTTATATAATCTATTTTTATTGTTTTCTTCTTTTATAAAAGTTCACACTTCCAACCGACTAATCAAACCAGGCAATGTTAAATGAAAATGTTCAGGCATCACTTATAACACCAGTAACCCACTCTACCTTAGGCTAAGTTTTGCTGTTGTTAGGCCACATAAAATCTGCTCCAACTCGTAAAACAGAAGAAAAAACTCCCAGTCTTGCACTATCTTCACAATTGAGCTAACTAGCACAAGATAATCTATTCTAGTTAGTCCTCAAGCATGTAAGCTTGGAGACTTAGGATGGTAAGTAACAGTGTTGGATTTCCCAATAAGCAAGATGACTATGAGCTCATTTTTATTTACCTACTGATCACTAGTGATTCATTTCATATTTTCCCAAAACATCAAAATTATGCTTCTACGAATACCTTGCATCTCGTTCTGTCCCAAACCTTTAGCATCTTCCTGCATAATCAAAGTTTCTTTTAAAATGCACACTCCCTGACACTGATGGTCTGCTCAATAACCCAGGTCATCCTGGGGGTACTGGTTCATGCTTACTAATCTATGATGAAGTTGCACATGTCTAACACATCATAAAACCTATGTTAAATTGGTTCACTACAGGTTAGTAAATAAGCACCCATAAGTCTGTGCTTACCTTGCTTATTGAGTAGTCTGCAAACAAACAATCTGGAAAATGAAATGCTATTTCAAATTCACATGAAATTCAAATATCACAGCATAAATATCAGAGCGGCAATAATGATCATGTAAAATTGATGTGGCTGTTCCACACCGTCACTTAACTGTAGCCACTCAGCCGACTGAAAATCAAATCCACCAGGAGAATGAAGGCCTCTATTGTTAAAAAAAAAAAAAAAAAGAGCAGAGAGCGACCTGAAGACTGAAATTACAAAATGTTTATTTTCAAATGTGCCAATTTGTTATCAGATTCAGTAAAGCAAAACTCCTTTTGCATTTATAAGTCTAGCAATTGTGACAAGATGATCTTCCCTAAAATGACTATCCTCCTGAATATCCGATTATGTCTTTAATATTGATATGGAACCTAAGCAAGATTGCCAATTGTTTCAGATACATTGAATAGCACAATTCAATTCCACTGATTTTTTATTATTGTTAGTGCATTTTGCCCCATAAAAATCCTACAGATTCTGAGATTTGTGATAGACCAATGTTCTGTAATGTGTGTCTCCACACATTTATAGCTGAAAGTTTCATTAATAATCTAGAGACTCTCAATATCCACATTGCCTCCTTTTTCCCCTGAAGCCTTCGTTAACCCATTTCCTCTGATATTAGATAAAAATTAAATACTACTGTATCCTCCTTTTAGTTTCCACATCTGCAAATTGGACCGATGGCTTTTTTTCATTGTGGAGATTCTTCCTTTCCTTTCTTGGTCTTCCTAGAGAAACTTCCCCCACCCCACAAGAACTGCAGCCTCAGTCTTTCCACATGGACCAAAGGACTCAGAAACATTGGTCAATGTGTGGTTTCCACATTGGTTCCCAAGGAACAAAGTCTGAAATCATTTCAGGGTCTTGGAAAGAGTATGTTTGGTTATGTTATTCATGAAAGGTTTCAGATGCAGTAAGAGTAAGAAAGATGACTTCCTAGATAGAAGGGAAATTTAACATTTTTTTAAATAAAACTAACCTTTTAGAATTCCTAAATGAAACCCTTCAAGATTATAAATGAATGTTAGTACTAGGTACTAGGGAATTCTCAAGTTCGCTAAAACACAATTGCTAAAAAGTATGAATCACTAGTGATTCTTTGGGGCATTATTCACAAGGGCAGGCATATCACCAAATGCTTCTTTTGAAATGTATTTAGTATCCAAACTGCTTTTAAAACCTCTGACTAAAATCTATTATAAATCAGTAGAACTAAAATTAAGATATTGCCATGTAGAGAAAGTTGGGATCCTGTTAGGGCAGGAACATGCTTATCTTCTTTGCCCCTGTATGTTTTACAGTCTCCAAAGGTGTTGCTATGTCACTGCAATTGAGTTAGTTCAATTCAATGAATTCAACTCATAGAATCCCTAGAATATAGCATATAACTATGTCCTTGGGTTTACAAGAGTTTTAAATATTTACAAGAATTGCCTCATCTTTCACCAGCAGAGTGGCTTTTGGGTTTGAACTACTCAACTTCTGATTAGCAGGTGGTATAACACATGCAGGGCTCTTGTTTGTAATAAAGGAGGTGTCAATAAATGCCACTTGAAGGAGTGGATGGATGGAAATAAAGGCTGAATGCTTTTTTAATCCTTTTACTGGAGGCTCATACAACTCTTATAATCCATACATAAATCCATTGTTTGTCAAGCACATTTGTAAATCTGTTGCCCTCATCATTCTCATACTATTTGCTTTCTATTTAAGCCCTTGGCATCAGTTCTTCATTCTTTTCCTCTCCCTCCATCCTCCCCCTCCTTCATAAACCCTTGATAATTTATAAATTATTATTACTTTGTTGTATATTACACTTTCCGTAGTCTCCCTTCATCCACTTCCCCATTCCCTGTACCCCAGGGAAGAGGTTATATGTAGATCCTCATAATTGGTTCCCACTTTCTGCCCCACCTTTCCTCCACCTTCCTTGTATTACCACTCTCACCACTTACTCTGCAGGGATCATCTGCCCTGGATTCCCTGTTTCCAGCTCCTATCTGTACCAGTGTGCATGCTCTGGTCTAGTTGTATTTGTGGGGAAGAATTGGGATCATGCTTTCATTGTTTGCCATTTTCCCCAGAAAGAAAATTTCAAGCCATCATGAAGCAGTCTTTGGAAAAGTATACATTCTCTAGAATATTCATTTATTTTTGTTGAAAGCAAAAGGAAACAAAGAACAAACTTGCTGGATCAATTGCAAGTTCCTTATTTGCCTTAAAACAATTTCTCTTCAGAGCAACCTCTTCAGATTTTATTCAATAAAGGGTTGGATGAATTTAAGGGGAATGAAATATAGCTTATTGCCTGTGGAAATCATATTCAAATACTCCTCCTCTCCTGTTTCTTGTCTTCTTTCTCTTCATTTTTTGTCCTTTTTCTGTTTCTTCATCAATCATAGTCATTTCAATTAACTTCGTGCTCAACTTTATTCCTTTGTTTGTAACAAAACCTTTCCTATGTCTTCTTCTTCTTCGATTTAAATATGATTTATGTCTTTCTGATGTAAAAATTTAATTAATTTTCCTAAAGAAAATCATATCTAATGTTAATTTTTTCCATTTCCTCCTAATTAGATAAGTGCATATTTGGTAATTTAATCAGATAATTGTGCATGCACAAAATGATTTAATATTTTAAAGCTATTGCTTTATTTAGTTGCTAGCAAAGGGATTAATGTTTGGGCTTAGAGGATTTTTGTGAGCACACAACTTTATAGCTTCCATATCCTATTACTGGCACCTAGGGTCCATGTGAATTTTGTTCTTAATAAAGGAATTATTTCTTATAGAGTTTGTAAAACTTAGAAGTTTTACATAAGCGTAAGCATATTTCTTACACCTAAGAAGTGTATACCTTTACTAAGATATGAGCATTGTGGCTGTTGAATAACTTGTCCAAAATAGTAATAGCTTTTTTAAAAAATGGTCAAAGCACATAGAAAAAATGGAGTTCTGTGATGCAGTTTTTTAAAGGAATTGGTTATTAACTGAAAGGAAGAAAGTGCCAGTGGTTAAATGTGAGAAAGATATGGTAGTCTTGAATTTCAGAGTAGGATTTTCAATAGCTGCAACTTTTCAGTGTACATGTCTAACCATTTCTTTTGAGACACCTCTGAAGGAATTCAAAGCACCAAACATTTGGTAAATAGCTGAGTATCTAATGGTGCCACCCAAAGGGGATGTGATATAATAATTTCATATTGTTTAGTTTCATATCTAATAATAGAATTATCAAATGAAGAAAATAAATAGCCACTCTAGAACACTGAAAAACCAAACTCCCTGCCTTTGAGTTATTGCTCACTCCTAGCACTCTTCTGTGGGTTTCTGAAACTATGAATGTCTGGGAAAGTAGAAAGTCCAATCTTTTCTCCTGGGGAGCCACTGGTGATTTAGAAATGCTGACCATGTGAATTCCAGACCGATGCACAAACACTTGACCATGGAGGCTCCCATTAGAGCAATACAAATAAGTACAAAAGAACATCTTAGAGTGTACCTCATGGAAAATGATCATTATAAGAATTCAAAAACTCAATGCTCTGGATGACCAGGAATTATTCGGTGGAAGACTGGAGAAAATAATATGTGCTGGATTCATTCATACCAAAGGCATCTATTAATCCAAACCCTGGACCAAGCATTACTATACAATGCAAAATATGACACATATTTTCTTTTAAAACATTCAAAACCTAGTAGACCTAACTATAATGAAATGCCACTAATAGTGGCCAACATTACAACAAAATGATTTGTTTTATGAAGGCCAAGGAGAGTCAGTAATTATACCCTTTGTGTATTTCAAAGAGATATCAAAATAATAGGAAAGAAAGGGTACAAATAGTGAGATGATTCATTGTGTTAGTTAAGGTTGAGTAGAAAAACAAATCCAGAAACACTCGTATGTGTATGAGAGAACTTTATATCAAACAGCAATGGTAAATTAAGAAAGCATCCCAGCCCAGTCCAGATCAAGGTAAGAATTATCCCATAGCCAATATTATCCCATATCCAAGACCACTCTGTAAATTCCTCTTCAGACTCACCTAATACATGCAATGACCCTAAGTACAGGAAGATCACAGGCCAGTGATTGGAAAGTCTTGTGGATCTAGTGGTGGTGGGAACATCCCAGTGCTGGCATGGTACTCCTCGTGGTTCCTCCAGCTCCAGGGATCTGGCTACCATCAGTGTAGCTTCATGTGTCTTGTCAGCAGGAATGACTCATAGGGAATGAACCTGAAGTTGGCCTCCAGTGAGCTATTTGTCTCTGTTTGCGCCTCCCAAATTAAGTCATCAAACTGCAAGTTGATTTACAGGCTAGACTCCTTCACAAGTTGACAGGAGATTATGTAACAGCCACATCCATCATGACAATAGGCCATGGAACATATAGACTTTGATGGGGAAGTGTATCTCTCTTGAGAACATTAGTCACTCCAACCCCTCTAGACTATACCTCTCTGTTGTATTCTTTGGGAAAATGTTTTGTTTGATAATAAACTAGCTGAAAATCATGACCCTCACTTTCCAATGGATAAGGTATACTTAGGATCCTTACCAGAGTCACTCCAGCTGTTTTTTTTTGTTTGGGGGGCATCACTGCCCTCTGGTGGGAGTGGGAGGTCCAGCCTTACTCCTGGAGAGTTGATGCTGGATTTGAACAGCTAAACCAGTGGGCAGCAGTCCCGCATCCAACCACTACGCCACCAGGGCTCAGCCCAATCCAGCTGTTTTTTTTTTTTAATTTAATCATTTTATTGGGGTCTCATACATCGCTTTTCATCATACATAGTTCAATACATAGTTGCATATACTGTGCCAAGCACTCCCATTTGCCTGTGCTCATCAACATTCTCCCAACATCTACCTTCCCACTTGGGCCATTGATATGACCTCTCTTTCCTTCCCCTTCCAACCTTTCCCCCCTCCCCCCAGTCCTCAGTACTCAGCAATCACTATTGCTTTGTCATATCTTACAGTGCCCGACATCTCCCCTTTGCCTCTCCTCCCTATGTCCATCCTCCAGATGGGAGACAATCTGAAGATCCCCATAGCTGGCTTCCTCTCTCCACCCCACTCTCCCTCCACCACTCTGGCAACTCCACTCCCAGCAATGACCCCAAGGGGTTCATCCACCCCGAGTTTCCTGAGCTTCCAGCTCTCATCTACACCAGTGCACCCCCTCCAGTCCAGTTGGAGCTGCAGGACAGACTTGGGACGGTGGTGGTTGGGGGGAGGAAACCTTCAGGAAATAGAGGAAAGTTTTATGTTTCATTGCTACCTCACTGCCCCTTGACTGACTCATCTCCTCGCCATAACTCCCCTGTCAGGGGGTGTCCAATTGCCCAACAATGGACTTTGGGTCCCCAGCCTCCTCTCCCCCTCATTTTTACTGATTTAATCCTTATTCTTTGATGTTTGATGTCTGCTCCCTTCGACCCCTCGTGATCACACAGGTTGGTGCGCTTCTTTGATGTGGGCTTTGCTATTTCTGTGCTGGATGGCCACTTGCTCACCTTATATCCTTTAAGAACCCAGCTACAGCACAGCAAGGGGAGAAGAAATGGGGAGAGAGAAAAATGAGGTTAGAAAGTAAAAGGTTAACGGAGGGAGCAGGGCACTAACACACCCAGGGGGAGAGTAGGGGTCTTGTCTTCACAGAAGGCGAAGCAGGTATGCAGATCCCACCATGAAACACCCAACCATGAGGACGGTGGTGGAAGGTGGTATGAAAAGAAAGAGCTACAGGGCCGGCCATAACCAGAGGCAGACTGACTCCCTCAATGTAAGTGGGTGTGGCAGAGAACAGGTGGCAGAAAGTTACCAGCATGCCACGCCCACATGGAGACTGGTGGAAATGGAGGAAGGGAAGGAAGAAGAGGCGGTCCGGTCCCCATGCTGCCCCTATTCCTGCCCACAATGCTCAGAGGACTATGCTCCTGCAGGGACCTAAGTCACAGCGGGACTGGGCAAGCAACAGCAGGGCCTGTCACACTGTCTCCCTACAGACAATGACAAAGGACACTTCAGGAGACACACAGCAGGGAAGCAAGGTGGTCTGAGTCCCCAAAATGGACCAAATCAAGAAGGGAGCACTCCTGGCTGGACAGTCCAGAGGAGAGAAAAAACTGGACTGAGGGTTTCCTAACAGCCGTCGGGGGACGGGGCAACGGACAGATTCAGGGATGGGGGGAACAACCAGTGGTCTGCAATTGGTGGAGTGGAGAGTGGGGCTGGTCTAATAGAGCCAAAGTAAAAAGCTCAAATGAAGACTGACCACAAAAGAGGGACATGAGGAAGGCAGGAAATAGAGGAAGGGACAAGAAGGCAAAGAGCACGTGTAGAGGTCTAACACAGGCATCTATGCATGTAAAAATAATTATCTATGAAAAGGTGAGAATAAATTCAGGAAAATACAGTTTTAGGCTTAGCCTAAGGCAGCAGCTGGACCTTGGGCTCCCACCCAGTCACTCCCTTAGTGCAAGAACACTTTGTTCTATGAATCTGGCCACAAAGCTCACCGGCCCAATATGATCCCTGAAGCCAAATAGCTGCATAAGAAAATGTGATGAAGAAAATGGATGGCACCCAGATATCAAAAGATATACAGTCTGGGGGTTCAAAGCCTCAAGATAAACAGCCAACTAGCTGAGAAGTATCCAAGTCCACAAGGAAGAAGCGCACCAGCCAGTGTGGCAGAGAGAAGTCAAAGGGATCAAGTCTCAGGCATCAACCAGGAAAAACCAATATTACTGTGTATGCACTGCCTTGAGATGATCAGTGAGGACAAATGGGGACAGGAGAAAAAGTGGTGAAGATGGCTAATGGTACCCGGTTGTCAAGACATAATGCCTGAGGCCTCAAAAGTTTGAGGATGAGGAAACAGTGCAACAAGGCCTACCATGGAAGAAGCACACCAGCCTGTGCGACCATGAGGAGTGGAAAGAACTAGGCTATCAGGCATCAAAGAACAAAAATCATATCGTTAAGTGCCCACCCTCTTGTCATGATCGCTGAGGACAAAAGGGGGCAGAGCCCAGGAAACTGATGGCGCCCAGCCACCAGTTGTTTCTTGAGTAAAGGTTTTCACACAGGAAATGTCCTTGAATTGAGTGCTGTTTTTAAAATCTCTATAATTGACAATGGTACATGTAAATGAATGTTTGTCCCTATCTTTTTACTCACTCAAACCCCTTTCTCTCCCTAGGAGGTCAAAAGCATTTCTGTGCTACTCAAACATGTGCTCATCATTCTTACTGCTTTCTTCTAAATTTTGTCAGACACAGACTTGGTTACAAATGATAATTTCAGAATTCTGCTTGCTACCTAAAAATCTAACCAGCACACTCTCCCATCACAAAAACATATTCTATAAGTCCCCTTGGGTTTCATACAACAAACACTACTACTAATATGTTGGCCTCTACTAGTGAAAATTTAATATAGTTAAGGCTATGCATTAGTCTGGGTAGATTAGAGGAACAAATTCATTGACACACATATGGATATAAGGAAAGGGTTTATATACCAAAGGAATGGAACACTGAGGAAGCATCCCAACCCAGTCCAGTTCAAAGTCATAAGTCTGATATTAGTCCATATGACTGATACCAGTCTATAATATCTCCTTCCGAATCATGAAGTCACAAGTCAGTGGGTGCAGAATCCTGGTGCTGGTAGGGGTCTCCCCATGGCTCCTCACTTCCAGGCCTCAGGGTTCGTCAACAGCATCCAGTGTTGACAGAAGCAACACATCGCTGCCAGGGCTCTCCGGGTGGCCTTTCCAGCTTCAGAGATCTGGTTCCATCAGGTACAAGCCATGTGACTTCTCCGGCTCCTCAGATGCTGCCATCTTGTCTTGTACATGATTAATCATCTCTCAGACTAACTCCCAACAACTAGGAAAGATAGCTTCTCATCTTCACAAGGGAAATCTCTCTAGATTTCCCAGAAGTCTCAGGAGAAAGCCATGGCCACACAGAGGCCTCATTGGTTACTCAATGGCTATCTCCAGATTAACAGGCTAGACTCCACCCCTACATCTCAACCATGAAATTAACATAAGCACATGACTGCCACAGGTTACTTGGCTTTGAACTTTCTAATCAGAGCTAAAAAATGATATGTGAACAGGGAAACAATACATAGCACACTCACCCTTACATATGTAAACATACAGAATTTAATTACTAAAGATGGCTATGAAATGGCAAATATTCTGGACACAGCAGCCTCATATCATGAAAATGAAAATAAGGTCTGTTAAATTGAGACAGAAAGAAATCCAAAGAGGGAGCAGTTCTACATCCCTTTGAATATCCCATGATTTATAAGGAAAGAGACAAAGATCAAGGAGAATAACTGTTCATTGAGCTGAAGACTAATTGGTCTCAATCAGGTTCTCTAAGGCAATGGAAGTCTTTCTGCCAACTGCTTTGAAAGAAAAAAAAAAGACGCTGAGTTTTTATTCTCTAGCTCTTTTCTTATTGTCACGCTGTATTGCCCCCAGAACAAAAAAAGTAAGAAAGAAAGAAAAGAGATAATCCATTTTCAGATAGATATCACGAACAGTCCAGGTGTTAGGGTCCTGAAGTAGAGCACTGAATAACTAGATGATTCACAGTGGAAGTTAAAAAATGACACAAAAATAAATAAGTAAAATTGTAAAAACAAGAAATAAGAAACACGGCTCTGTAGTCCAAAGTTTCGATGCCTGCTAACACTTTCTCCAAACCAACCTTGAATTAAAAAGCTGGAAAGATTTAAATACCTGATTTCTAAACCAACCCTTGGGAAACTTGTACCAGTTACAGCCTGTTAATTCAAAGGTAAATCAGTGCAAGCTATGTTCCCCAAAGCCAAGATTTTAGGGATACCCCATCTGGCTAGTCTAGACTCCCACCCCTACCCCAAACTCCTGCACTTGGTGATCCAGACCTCAGTGGAGGGAGAGAGGGAAAGGTGAACTAAAGGCAGGCAAAAGTCAGGGAAAGTGTGTCTGGAAAAAATGGACCCCAGTTCTCTGTAGCCTTCAGATGTAAAGAGATATAGCCAGTTTGTCAGCTCATGGTCAGAAGGGTTAATGCAGGGAGCCCCTAGGCTTTGCTGTGATATTTAGAGCTAACAAGACATCTCAGATGGGTATACAAAATGCTTTGAACATTTTCTCACTCACTCCTGACAGCTGTACTGGGTCACTTTCATTTATGAAAAACTCAAGAGCTGACCTGAAACCAGGACCTTTACAGGGACAGTATTTAACTGTTTCCAGCCACAGCCATTGCACCAAATAGTCTATTGAAGCACAAACTAGCCACCCTTGACTCATCAAAAACTGTGCCCGGGGAGTCATGGGTCTTTTTAAACATAAATATAGAAGAAATATTATATCTCAGGAAAAGAAGGGGGAAAGTTGATTTCTGTGCACATTAGGAAAAAAAAAAGAAAATCTAACCTAGTCTAATGTCTTATGCAAAGATTGATATCAAGAGAAAATCTTAGATAAGGATAAAACTTTGGATTTTTCTCTGAAGGAGTTTAGGGCAATGTTCTTCAGCTGTTTTAAGCAAATGGAGAAAAACCTGATGGGACCAGGAGGCAGAGAGGCAGAACAGAAGCTAGAATAACTCAGCAAAGTATTACTAGAATAATCTGAGAGGAAAAAATGAAAAACTAGGGATAATTCAACAACTCCAAAAAGAAATTCAGAAAGTAACTACTAAGGGATTAGAGCAGTTAGCATTTTGAGAGAATGAGACAGAATAATTAAAACACAAATTGATGACCTTGAACATCAATATCTCAAAACCAAACTATAAGAAGGTTAATCTGTAAGATGGAGGGAGCCCTGAAGGGATAGTGGTTACAGGTTGGACTGTGATGTGAATCATTGTCAGTTTGAGACCAACAGCAGGTCAGCTGGAGGAACACTTGGCTTTCTACTCCCATAAATACAATCTCAGAAATCCACAGTGATGACTCCTCAAAGTGAGTATGGCTTGGTAATCTATAAAAAAATAGACCAAAAAGCTGAGGAAATTATATGAATTCTATAGAATGCTATCAAAAGATATAACCTATATTTGATAAACATTCCAGAACAAAAAATGCCACAGCAAAGTCATTGTTAAAACTCAAAACCAAACTCACTGCCTTTGAGCCAATGTCCACTCATAGTGAACCTTCAGATGTAAAGAGACACAGCCAGTTTGTAGGGCAGGGTAGAGCTTCCCCTCTGAGTTTCATTTGGGAGTAGAAATTCTTGTCTTTTTTCTGCAGAGTGCCTGGTGGTTTCTAACCTTAGAGATCACAGGCCAATGCATAACAACACTACCAACATTGTTGTAAAGAGTCATCAATCAGTTCTGACTCATAGTGACTTTATGTGCAACAACAACAGTAACAGTGATTGGTCCCATTTGAGCCATCGTTGCACACCCTATGAAAGTGTCAATCTTATTGAGGGTCTTCCTCTTTTTAAATACTCTTTTACTTTGCCAGGCATAATGTCCTTTTCCAGAGACTGGTTTCTCCTGAAAACATGTTCAATGTATATGAGATAAAGTCATCCTTGCTTCTAAGGAACCTTCTGACTAACTTTGTCAGAGACAGATCTGATTTCTTTTTTGAGTCTATGGTACTTTCAGTATTCTTGGTCAGTGCCATATTTCAAATACATTAGGTTTTCTTCTGTCTTCTTTATCCAATGTTCACCATTCTCGGGCAGATAAGGTGATTGAAACACCATGGCTTGCGTCAGAAACACCTTCATTCTCAAACTAACATCTTTTGTTCAACACTTTAAAAGAGGTTTTGTGCCAAATATGTATCACCACTTGTTTGTCAATTTGTTTTAATGTTGTGGCTTGTGTATTGCTGTAATGTCATAACTGATATTTCACCTGCCATCAATATCATCCAAAGTGAACAGCTTTCAACAGAACTTCTACTCTAAGAACATAATATGAAGAAGGAATTAAATGTTCATTTCAAAGAAATTAGCCACTGAATAACCTAATGGATAGCAATGAAGCATTCCAGATACTGAAGGCCTAATGAATAGAAGCAAAATATTGTCAAAGCTGGTACTACAAGTGCACCTCAGGTCAGAAGGCATTCAAAATATGACTTAGTAAGAGCTTCCTACTCAAAGTAGAAATTATGATGTAGATAGAAAAAATCTTGCAGGAAAAGAGCCAACAGGACCTTTATTTGTTGATAGAGTATGATTCAAGATAAGAAAAAATGGCTTCAAACATCTGTGATGGTAATGAGCAAAATTTAGAATGTATCAAATGTGAATCCACAAAAATTACAACTAACTGAAAAAATTAAATGGAATACATAAAGGTCAAAATTTTAGGTTTTAGTGAGTGAAATGAACAAATATTGGCCATTTGAATCAGGAAAGCCTATGGTTTATTATTTTGGAAGTGAAACAATCAAGAGGAATAGCATTGTACTAGTCATCAAAAGGAACATTTAAAGGTCTATCCTGAAGGACAATACAATCAGATAGGAAAATATCCTCATACAAGGAAATCCAGTCAATACAACCACTTTCAAATTTATGCACCAACAATTAAAACTAGTGATAAAGAAATTGAGTAAGCTGCCAATGTCTTAATTCTGAAATAAATCAGACATACACTGATAATAATTTGCAATTAAAATTCAAAAATGGAAAACAAAGAGGTAGAAACTATTTGGAAAATGTAGCATATAGGATATAAATAAAAGCATTTTCATGGAGAAATGTCATGCATGTTCACAATAAGTTTATTTCTTATAGACAAAAACTATCCAAAATTCCCTTATTAAGTTGATATTAAAAATAAATACTGTCCTTACTCTCTATCAAGTGATACTACTCAGCAGCAGAAACTTTTGATGCATTCAACAACTTGGACAAATCTCAAAAAATTATATATAGTGAATATAATTTTTATTCAATGGAATGTACATGAGTGCAAATGTGCAACATTTTTGTGAAACAGCACAGTGATGATGATATAGAACAGATTAGTGTTTACCAGGGATTGCACGAGAAAAAAAGAGATATAGATGTAATGGGATCAAATGAAAGAGTCTTATGTAAATTGTTCAATTAAATATTTAGATTGTGATTTCAGCCACATGAATCTACTACAGACACATTATAATTGCTTAGCCCTATGCATATAAACATCATGCATGAGTAAAAGTATAATTGATAACATACAAATAAAGTCCATGATTTCTATAAAGGTCAGTATCATGGTTTAATACTAGATGACAGTTATGAATGGTATTAATACTGAGTGAGGGAGGTATAAGGTCAACAGAATTTCTTATATATTTCTTTGCAACTTCTTGTGAAGTCATAATTATTTCAAAGCACAAGTTATTTTTCATGTACATTGGGGTTCCTAATCAAGATCAATGGTCTTTCACTACTCCACAATATTGTATGAGATATAAGAAGGTTGGTTATGGTATTATTTTGAAGAATATTCAAATTAACTCCCTCAAGATTATTTCTCAATAAGTCTATTGTATCTGCTACTTTGTTGTATAGTGACTGAAGTCTTCAAAGCAATATACAACCTTCCAAAATCAAACGCTTGTTTGGATATCTTCATGAACAACTCTACCCTTTGACATAAAACTGGAATAGCTGGATGGATACTGGCTACAATTTCTAAGAATTTTGATTAAATATACTGTATAAGAGATCCAGCAGGGAGAGAATGTGAATAAACTTTTCAAATTCTCAATGAAATCCGGAATTTCTGGAGCTATGAGGTGACATCAAGAGCATCATTCATGATAAAAGCAAAAGAAAATTACAAAGTCAGGAAAGGAAGAAAAGATCAAAATGGATATTATAAGAGACTCAGAAACTTACTCTTAATCATAGAGTACATGAAGCAAACAACAAAATGAAATAAAGAAGCTAACAGAAAGTTTCAGAGGGTAGCTAGGGAAGACAAGGTAAAATATTATAATGAAATATGTAAAAATCTGGAGTTAAGAAATCAAAGGAAAACATGTTCTGCATATCTTAAGCTGAAAGGATATAATATATCTCAATCCAAATGAAGAAAATTTCCAAGTCTTAAGTGGCAATGCTGAAATAGTCTGTGGGAAAAATATTGAATGTTACAGGAAGCATCAAGATTAGAGAGAATGAACTTACAAAGTCATTGTATCAAAAAGAACTATGCAACATTCAATCATTTCAAGAGATAGCATATAGCCAAAACCCAATGGTACTAAAAGAAGAAGTTCAAGCTGCACTGAAGCCACTAGACTTCAGTAAGGCTTGAGAAATTGCTATACAAGTAATGGTAATGGTTCAACATGTTGATACAATGCTGGGAGCGCTGATTGAACTATACCAAGAAATTTGGAAGACAATCACTGGCTCAGCTGACAACATGAAATCCATATTTATACTCATCCCAAAGTGAAGTGACTCATCAGAATGCAGGAATTATCTAAAAATACCATTAATGTCATCTACAAGTAAAATTTTGCTAAATATTATTCAACAACATTTTCAGCAGTGCATTCATAGAAACCTATCAGATATTCATCTTATTTAGAAGAGGACATATAATAACATATATTATTGCTGAAAACAGAGATTACCAGAAAGATTTTTATTTGTGCTTTCTTGACAATGCAATGTGTTGATCATAACAAATTAGGTAGCATTGAGAAGAATGGGAATTCCAGTTTACATCATTGTTTTTATGCAGTGCGCATGAACCAAGAGTAAATCTCTAGAAGAAAACAAGTAAATGCAGCATGGTTTGATTTCATGAAAGGTCCACATCAAAGTTGTATCCTTCACCATACTTATTCAAACTTTACACTAATCAAATAGCCTGAAAATTATACTACATGAAAACAGAGTCAGCTATCAGTTTGGGGGAAAGTTTATTAACAACCTCCCCTATGAAGATGACACAACCTTGCTTGCTGAAAGTGACAAGGACTTCAAGTACTTGTTGATGAAGATCAAGGATTAGAGCCTTCAGTAGGATTTTGGACTTTAATATGGCCTCAGTGTAAGGAATACTGAATAGTCATGCTAGACCAATAGTTAGCATTATGATAAATGGAAAAAAAGTTTGAAGCTGTGAAGGGTTTTGTCTGCCTTGGTTTCACAATCAGTGCCCAGAGAAGCAGTGAAGAGATAAAAGATGTGTTGCATTAGGTTAGTCTGCTGCACAAGATGCATTTACAGTGGGGTTGAAGTAGAATATTGAACATACCATGGGCTACTAAAAGGACAAACTGATCTGTATTGTAAGACAGAAGGCCAGGGTGATTTTTTAGAGGCAAGGATGGCAAGACTTTGTATTATATACTTTGGACATATTGTCCAAATATGGAGAGATCAGTCTCTGGAGAAGGACATCACACTTGTTAAAGCGAAGGCGCAGAGCAAAGAGGAAGGCCCTTAATGAGACGGCTGACACAATGCCTATGAAAATGAATACAGGGCAAAAAGGAACAATTGTGAGTACGGAAAGGACTGTGAGGTGCTTCACTTTGTTGTGTATAAGGTTGCTGTGGGTCAGAACTGACATGATGGAACCTCAAAACAACAACAGGGCACCAGAGACTTATATAAGCCATATATATATATGAATTGATTTGGAACTCAAACTAAATTCTAGCCCACATCTAAGAATAATTGTTTTGTTTTGTTTTTTTAAACAGGTGTGTTGGAACTTCATCCATATATCATACAATTATATAGCTCAATAATATCAAGAAAAGAAATCAATACCACAATCAGTTGTACAAGATTTTCTTCTTCATTTTATTGTTTTTCATGTAATTTTTTAAACTGTGGCAAAAATAAATGAATCTCCAATTGAAAAAATATATGAATTTTAAATTCTTCAACTTCTGTGTATATCCTTGATTATACTGTGTTCTACAATCATTATAGATATCATTTTAAAAATTATTCTACTACCATTAACGTAAGCTCAATGCCCCGTTCAAAAAGGCTTCCTCCTTCATTCGTGGTCCAGCTTGGTTTCGTTTTCTTTTTTGTATCTTTCTAGAGGCAATATTTGCATATCATACTCTTGCTGGGTAAAACCACTTCTAAAGATAGTTGTATATACATCATAACAATTAGCTTTAATGCTCTCTCCCCCTTCCTCATTTGTTTTCTCTGCAATTCCCTTTTGGCGGTCATGTGCTTGATGTCAATTTCATGATTGGAAGTCTAGGGGTGGAGTCTAGTCTGTTAATCTAGAGATAGCCATTGAGTAGTAGTCAATGAAGCCTCTGTGTGGGCATAGTTTTCTCCTAAGACTTCTGGAAAATCTCGTGATATTTCCCTCATGGAGTTGAGAGGCCATCTCCCCAGTTGTTGGGAGTCAGTCTCCCAGACAACGAACTGCGGACAAGACAAGAGGGCAGCATCTGAGAAGCTGGACAAGCCAGAGGAGAAGCCACACAGCCTTACCCTGATGGAACCAGACCACTGAAGCTAGAGAAACTATGACGAGACCCCTGACAACACTGAGCTGTTTTTACCAGCACTGGATGGTGCTGATGAACCCTGATCCCTGGAAGTGAGGAGCCATGGGTAGACCCCTGCCAGTGCCAGGATTCTGTACCCAATGGCCTATGATTTCATAAGTTGGAAGGAGACTTTATAGACTGATATCAGGCATATGGGTTAATATTGGACATATGACTTTGAACTGGACTAGGTTGGGATGTTGTGGCAGTCATGTGCTTATGTTAATTTTATGATTGAAATGTAGGGGTGGAATCTAGCCTGTTAATGTGGAGAGAGCCATTGAGCAGCCAATGAGGCCTCTATGTGGGCATGGCTTTCTCCTGAGACTTCTGGAAAATCTCGAGATATTTCCCTCGTGAAGATGAGAAGCTATCTTCCTTAGTTGTTGGGAGTTAGTCTCAGAGACAAGGAATTACAGACAAGCTGGCAGTGTCCGAGCTGCTGCAGGAGCCAGAGGAGAAGCCACACGACATTGCTCTGATGGAACCAGACCTCTGAAGCTGGAGAAGCCCTGGGGAGACTCCTGCCAGTGATGAATTGCTTC